>VZTL01026943.1:2757-23898 GCA_013400535.1 Scopus umbretta | reverse complement strand
GGGAGGGATTTTCAGAGGGGAGGCACAGCTGAGCAGTCTGTCCTGGGGGGACACAGCAATGCCTGTGCAGCAATGTGCAAATGCCGGTGGCTGGGTGGAGGCTGCAGCCGCTTCCCAGGTTGCAGGCAGAGTTACCTGTCTCAAGAGTTATCCCCAGAAAGCCTGATCATCTCTCAGGACTAATGACATTAATTGTGCCTGGGTGAAAGCAGACACACACAGCTTAATTTATTCTTCCTGTATTGTCGTTGATTGCTTGTTATTCTATTACCCCCCCACTGGATAGTTCTTGTACTCAATTATTACACTGATGACCCGCCTTTGCTGCTAATGTGACACTCTTGTTTCCCCTTCACTACAACAACCTCTGAAATAACATAATGCATCAGTTCTGTGCAGTGGCACACAGTGTTGTGCGGCTCCCACAAGCGGATGCTGAGGGATTCTGGCAGCATGAGACATGATCCTTCTGCGATATCGGTTTAATGAAATATTGTGCAAGTTGGAGTTGTCTCTGCTGCTGTCCCCAGGCCCCCTGTTTCAACCAGCCACCAGAGGCTTGAGAATTATTGATGTGAGTAAGTCAGGGAGTTGTGAACAAGGTTGTTCTCACCAACAGAAGGAGTGGTCTTGCGGGAGATATATGAAGGCATTGGCTCACTCCTTGTATCTACCGCAGCCTTCCCATATGTCTTCATGGTAAAATATGCTCTGGCTCAACTAAGATAATAACTTGAGGAAGGCTGAGGGCTGTAGGAAACACAAACAGTTGGCAACCCACAACCAGTATGTAGGAAGCCTTTGTAGCCTAACAGATCAGATGATGGGGTGCAATACAGACCAAGACTTGACCTGTCTTCTTCCAAATCAAGTTGACTTGGAAAATCACTCCTTTCCCCCTGCAGCTGTCACATGATACCTTTTGTGCAGCGAGATGGGAGTGCTAGTCTGTCACCCAGAGCCCCAGTTTTAACCTTCTGCATAGTCTGGCCAAGCTCAGCAGGGAAGTGTGTCACAACCACACAGACTGAATGAGACCCTGGAGGAGGCACATCGGCAGAGCAAAAGATGCTCATCCAGCCACAGTGATTTGCTTTCTGAGGACACCTGTCTTGAGCTGTCCACCGAGCATCTTGGGTCTAGGGTGTTTTACCCCCTTCTCGTGCTCTCTATAGAGGTTTGTCTCTAATGTCTGCAGTGTCTCGCAGCTCCCTTGCACCCTCTGTGTTGCTATGCCCACGCTGCAGAAGGAACATGCTGGAAATTGCTTGCTTCCCCCAAAACTGTGTCTGGGACAGTTTGGGACAGACAGGTATGGAAGAGTGAGAGGCTGGTCCTCTGCAGAAGGGTGCAGGGTCACTCCAACTGTGCTCCAAGCAGACTCACACTCCCTCTCCCCAGCTTGAATGAAGCCCTGTTGCTCCCTAATGCAGTACATGGAGGGACTGCGTGGTTTTCTCTTCCTCACTGCCTCCTTCAGCAGTGATGTATTTCAAAAGAAGAGTTTGCCCGGTTCATTTCTACCAGTTACAGAGAAAACCCCTTCCCCAAGGCAATGATTCTCTGACTCAATTGCTTTGTTTATATCGGTGGCTGCAAACAGGCTTTCAGAAGCTGGGCTCCAACTTGTTTCCTTCTAATAACGTCTCAAAAAAGACTGGTTTGAAGGAGGTTACTGAAGGATACTACATCTCCAGGACTCCACAATGGTAATATTCTCTCTGCCAAAGGCAGTACCCAGGTTGGTTTTAGGGAGCTGTGACCATTGCAGGGCTATTGGACAGACCCCGTGCAGGGGTAGGGAACGTCTGCTTCCCTGCACTAGAAAACATAAAGCAGATTATCCTCAAAACTCAGCCTCTGAATGGCAGTTAAAAGCTGGGCTAGGGCAGGCCCTTCCAAACCATGGCCAAATCCCATTAACTGAGCCTCCTTCTGCCACCGGTGGCATTTATCTGATCTGTGAATTCATGATCAAGGGACTCAATCTTGGCCTTCAGCAATGACCTTCTGGCTGGCTGCTCAGCCCCCTGGGGGCATCCTGCTGCTCTTCCAAATTTTCTCCCATGCACCAGCAGGTAAAACATCCCTGGTGCTAACAACTGATGCCAGAGATGTTTCGTTTCCCCTTCACATAATGTCCTAGTTTCTCATAAATGCAGGAAGATGCAGCCTCCAGTTCTGCGGGGTACAGAAGTGCCATTAGGGCAGTCGGTGCGAGCACTGAGCAGCAGGCAATTTAGGATGATAGTGTGCTAAAACAGTTGAGCAACCCACTGTCAATTCAAAAGCTTTCTGGCAGCTCTCTCTTCATTTTAGAGATTTCTGTCTTAACAGACCTATAAAGGAATGGATTAGTAGAGATAAATTGGATAGCAACTTGGCCTAATGTGTCAGCAAGGCTAGATTATGTTGCTCTGATACTATGTAATGCTTGGTAATGCTGTCAGAGGTTTCTCCCATGTCCTGAAAGAGGCTTTTGTGGGGCTTTGCCCAGATCATGGGGGCCAGAGGGGAGCAGGCAATGCCCTGTGCTGAGCTTCATGGTGGTGGTTTGAGGCTGTTTTGCACCCAGGTGCTGCCCTATCCTTGTCCAGCTATGCTGGCTACCTGGATCCCAACCTTCTCCATGGGCACTGGAAAGAGAAATGGGGTCCATCAGAGCACAAGGAGGACTTCAGGCTTGGTGCCATCTCCAACGTGCTTCCTAGAGACATCATTCCTCCTGCCCGACTGCATGCAAAGCAGAGGGAGGACCCCCTGTGAACTTATCCCATTTGAAGTCCTGAAAGGAAGCGAGCCCTCCAGTGTGGGCGAACCCGCCTTGGCGCTTCTACAGTTCCCTGTGATCCTTACCCTCCTCTCTGATCTTGTCCAGATGCCACCACTTGTTAAATACAGCAGATTTTGCATCTTTGCATCCAGCTGCTTAGCATCATCCGGCTTCAATATGAAGAGCTTCACAGTGGAGGGTATCTGTGAGCACGTTCCTTTCTGCCCATAAATACAGATCTTTTTCCTTTTAAATCCTGACTATATGAACTCCATTCTATTTACTCCATTACCCACAGGCAAATTGTAAAATTATAGCCCTGTACTTCGGTTGGGAGGCTGTGCTTTGAGCAGCCGCTGCAGCTCAGAAACTCCTATTAACGCTGTGCTGTGAAGGGGAGGATTGGGGAGTAGGGAGCCTCTGATTACTCAAGATAAAAATGATGGGAAATACTCCAAGAGGAATGTACTGAAAAGGCTCCCCAGTCTATTAACTACCAAGATTGGGGTGTGTACTGAAGCTATTCAGTTTAAACCTTATTTGCCACTCCAGGGGATTTTGCTCACTTTCCTTATTTAATCCACTTACTTTTGTAGGCAGACAGACAGATGGACAGGGACTGATCCCTCTCTCATTCCTCACCATGATATCTGCTGACTTCCCTCTGGCTGACACCATCATTTAGTGGCCTCTGCCTGCAGGCCACTGTTCAAAGGTGTTCTTTGGTCAATAAATCCTCCTGCAGCTTAAACTGCCAAATCTGAACTAGTCCTGGCTGGAGCAGGGATTAAGCAGCAAGCCCTTATTTATTTTCTTCTTGGTGTTCAAAACAGACTGTTTCTGCTGTTCCGATGAGGCATTGCCTGTCCTGCCCCTGCAGGCTCATGCTCTGGCACTTCTAGCATTGACTTGCCCTGGGAATTGAGAGAGAATGCCCTGGCTGAGCGGTGGGATGCCCTGCAGGATGGCTGAAGACCATGGGAGACAGGGGAAGTAAAATGGCCTCATCTGTCCATAAAATTTCCCATCACCGTGCTTTTCCTCTACTTGCATTAAGAGCACTCGCATATCCAGACAGAAACATCCTTGGGCATAGTTATTTTATTAATAAGCTAGTTTAAAAAAAAAATATACTAAATCTGAACATTAAGTTGTGTTCACTGTACCTCTGGAGATATTTTGTAAACCACCCAGCAGTAATCTGGCCTCTGACCCTACTCAAAATGGGAATCCCCAGAAAAATCTATGAAAGATGGTATCTGGGGTCCAAGCTGGCAGGTAATGGAGTCTTCAGAGCTAATAACTTCATGCCCTTTTGTTGACTGGCAGCTTCAAAATTGAATGTCTCTGGTTGTTGCTCTTGGGAGCAGAGCTTCCTGTGGCTGTTCCTCAGCAAACAGTGATTAAACTACAGCTTTATGCTGCCAGAAAAAAAAAGGAGGAAGAAAAAAAGTAGCTTTGTAAACAAGCTCTCAGGAGAAGCCCTCCAGCTTGCCCTGCTCACCTTGTGCATTCAGAAAATGAACACCAGCCTCCTTCTACCAAATTCTGAGGTTCACTTAAAAATTTCCAAACTGAACTGTTTTTTGTTTTTTGGTTTTTTTTTTTGTTTGTTTCAAGCACAGCTGGGAAACTCATTTGTCATTTTGATTTTGCCACTGTTCAGGTTCTTATTTTTCCAGCTTGGTTTTTTGGTGCACTTGCAAAGGAGAGCAGAGACAGGGTACATGGAGCCTTGGCTGCACAGGGCAAAGACATGGGGATCACTTGTTATCCAGGCAAAGCTGTCTGCTGGCTCATTCCTGCTCTCATGGTTGCTCAGAGACTGCATCCCAAATGGGAGCTGCCTTGGCCAGACCTAATAGGGTGCTAACGTATAGCAGGAGCACGCAGTATCATTCCTGACACACGGAGTTACTGCCTGAATGTAGCCAATGCTCCACTCTCAGTGCATTATTTCCCTGAATTTGCCTGCTGAGCAACTCTTCTGCAAGAATATTTGGAAACGAGACACCCGTGCATGCCATAAATGAGCAATCATGTTTTTTGTTTGATTTTCTATCCTCTGACTTTTTTCTCCTTTTTTTTTTTTTCCATTTTCACGTAGAGGTACTCAGGACCAGACATGCCTGCAATGGATGCGATACCTACAACCCTCCCCAACCCCGTGCCAGGGCTCTGGAACAGGGACCGGCTGCAAGGTCAAAGCAGATGCCGATAACAATAAATGCTGAGATTAAACCCAGAAGAATCAGTCATTTTCCTTATGCCCTTCAAATAAAACCCATTCCTGTGGAAGAGGGGCTCATTATTGCAGCATCATGAGAGGAGGGATGTTGCCATATAGCTAATGTGATAGCAACCTCAGTTGCTGATGCCTGATTAAACTTCTCTGGGATCAGGCAGACTGCTTGGATTGAACAGGCCATTATTCTATACCGCTAATAGCAGACTCACAGAAACATGTTATAATTAAAACCAGGATAAATGTCATCACTAAACTTTGATGAGAAGAGCTTTTGGCTTTGTGCATATCCAGGCATGTCAGGTGAAATGCAGAGGACAGATTCTGCAGCATCCTCTGTTCCAGCACATGGGAGCACATTGTAGTTGTGCTGCATTGGGGTAATTGGGAATATAAAATATAATGTAATTCCAGAGACTTGAAAGACTAGACTAGATCTATTGCTATTGCCTGAACTGATGATAACTCCTGCCATGCCCGGGGTTCAAAGAAGCTGGCACGGGAGCTGGGTGGTCGGATCCCAAGTCCCAAGCCCTGCTGTGGGTTTGGGGATGCACTTGAGCACTGTGGGCAGCCCTGGACTCTGCACTGATGTAGGACGAAGCGGGTTAGAGAGGCTACAGGGAAGACTGGAGTGATGCAGGGGAAGGGAGGGCTGCCTTATGAGGAGAGAATAAAAAAGCTGGGACTCTTAGCAGGGAGAGGAGAAGGCTGGAGAGGGATGAAACGATGAAGTTTTTAGGTAAGGTGACTGCAGACGTGTTCACCACATCCCACAGCAAACTCACTGAAACTAGCAGGATACCAGTTTAAACCAGGTAGTAGGTTTTTGCACAGAGGTAGCACACTTCTGAAACACGCTGCCTGGAGATTGTGGAGGCTGACAGTGCCAGCAGGGTCAGTGTGGCTGTTCGTGCAAGAGCTGGTGTTATTGTGGCTGTCCTTTAACCTATGGCACAGGGCAGAAACAGCACGGAGCACAGCACTACCCCATTGCTCAGTGCTCGGCAAACTGTCTTTGTTCCTCAGTATAAACTATTCAGGTAAAGGCTATAAAATTCCTGGGGCTGCTTTGCAAGTGGGATGTTTGTCATGATTAGCGTGGTGTGTCACTTAAAACCTGATTCATCCATATCCCCCTGGAATGACATATTTAATATGAATTATTTTTTATCCTCCAGCAATTTTCTGACTGCTCTTCTCTATAGATCTGCAAGATATAGAAAATGGCATATATCTCATTCATGCAGCCAATGTGGAAATTAAACAACTTGTTTCCTCAAGGGACATATTTTCCCCCGAGCAGAAGCCCAGGTAGCAGAGCTAGCAGGCTTGTTCATTGCTTCTGGCTGCAGGGACACAGCCCTGGTCAAAGTCCCTTGGGAACACACACTGTGTGTGTCCAGCAGTCCAGGTAACACCCCTCTCTTTCCCTGAGGTAAAAGCCAGCTTGGGATAGCCCAGTCCAGTTCCTGCATCATGAGAGCCCTGAACCTTTTTGCAAAGGTGAAGCCTCCAGAATTGTACAGATGAGGCATAAGAAAAAGGATTCATTTTCTCATCCCATCCACGTCTCTCTGTGCCAGCTAGCATGGGTCATTTCCCAGAGCTTTTCCTCTTGGAAGTGTTTTCCAGCATTTCTCTGGGTTTGCTCTTCCAGCCCTCACCCTGGCTCAGCACCACCTGGCTGGCCCCACTCAGGTTTCCCTCTCTGAGCTGGAGATGCTGCCCTAACCCCTGAGCATCAGGGAGGCTACTGTGCCCCAAAGTCTCAGCAAAGAAGGCAGCCCTATGGCTGGGGAGTCCCTGGCCCATTTGCAGACTGCAGTAGCCATGCATGGAAAAATCCCTGCACAGGACCAAGGTTTACAGGCTGAGCAATGCATGGGTCTGACTCTGGAGGAGGACCATTGCCTGTCCTGCAGGGCTCAGTGCACAACGGACACGTGTGACAGCAGTGTATAATGAGTGCATGTGAGTCTCTGCATGTGTCCACCCCGTTTGCTTGCCTCTGTGAGTACATATGTTTGCAAGCACACGTGTGAGCCTGCGTGTTCAGACTCCTGACCCCATTTCTCTGGGAAGAAGCCACTCAAAGGCTCTTTCCAAGTAACATTTCCAATAAAGAAACCTGCGTAAATGGTGCGTAAAGCTTTTATGAATCAAGCCCTTAATCAGAACTTCAGGTTTCCGAGCACATCCTTCAGGCCTAACAGTCCTTTAATGCATTCATCACATTAAGAGTTAATTTACAACACGGGGTTTGAGATGAGCTCTCAGCCCTTTGGTAAGGATCTGCCTGAAGTGCGAGCTACACGTTAACAACCCAAATGTATTCTGCTCTCAGGAAAAAAAAATTACCCCTGATATTTTCGCCCTTCAAGGGAGACTCTAGGCCATGGAACAACATAGCAATGGTGTGACGGGACCACCGCCGTGTTCATGAATTTTAGATGCCTGTGAGAAATTATCTATTTTGCTGGACCCTTGCTGGGCTCAATCAGTTCCTCTGTGGTTGGTGACAATTAAGAGCCAGTATGATGCAAAGAGGATATTTTAGACACTGCTGTGACACCAAGGCTCCCATCCCACTAGCTTTGGTCTCTGCTCTACCTCCCAGAACATGACCCTTCTCTTTCTTTCCCCAAAAAGGATCAGCATGTTTGATGTGATCCCACTTTCCAGGAAATGGGCTTTCATGTCTGAAGGTTGTGTGTTTCTATACAGAAATGATAAATATATTGGAAGGAGAATAGTCCATTGCCTAACACAATCTGCCCATGCGGGATGTTGGGAAGTTTTGGGGTTGATCTGTGGAGAACTTTGGTCCATGCAGAGTGGGTATCAGAAAGGCAGATCCTCCCCCACTTCTCACTTTTCTTCCTATCTCTGTTTTCTAAGCAGATAACAATTTTCAGACATTTTTCTTTTTTGAGACTACTATTCTGGAGCCAAGCCACAAATCTGTTAGTGAAATAAAAAGGCCATGCAAAGCGCTTTGTTAAGCAACATCTTTCCTGGGGAGATCTTGCAGAGCTTTGCAGATCCAGAAGGTCACACTAGCAACACTCAGTGTATTGTTCTCCCCATGTCCTCTTTTGTCTTCTCCCCCATAGTAACAGGTCACAAACTGAGACGCAGGGGACATGAAGTGAGATTACAAAGCCACACTGCCAGCACTACAACACTATCCCCGCTCCTCAATCCCACTGTTCCCCTTTGCCGCACCAGTATTGCTGCATGGCACAGCTCCCGTCAGCCTGTCACATCCCAGCTGCAGAGGTGGGCTCCGCTGTATTCAATAGAGTCATACCAGGAGAAGGGAGATGATAATCAGCTGTACCCCTAATAGAGATGGCCAGAAATGCTTCATAGTTTTGGATGAAAAAATGATATTTTCATTTAAATGCAAATCTTTTTCAAAACATATCAATTTCAACACAACATTGTTTAGGAAAAAGGGGCTCAAATTATCCTGTATTCATATGCTGGCATTGCATGATTTCCGTTTTTCATCTGTTTGGATTCAAAATGAAACCCACAGTTTATAAGATATATTATATATATCTCATATAGCTTTAAATGTCAAAGCAAAACAAAGCTTGAATTCACTAAAAACTAAACATTTAAATTAAAATAGTTTCTACAAGTTAATAACATTGGAAAAGTTTAAAACTTTGGGGTTTTCTACTTCAGAACCGAGGAAAAAAAGAAGGATTTGTGGAATTTTAATGAAAAAACATGGGGTTCCCACCTCACTCTACTACTGATGGACAGACATCAGGAACACAGGAAACCTCACATGTTTAATTTGGACTGGAGATTTGGATGTACCTTGTCTACAGAAAAAGCCCTACTTATTTGACATGGGCTTCTCTCATTGCCCCCCACTCAAATTGTTCCACTTTGCCACAAGGTAAATAGAATAGACCTGTTAGGCTTTGCCTGGACCCTGCTTAGAGCAGCATCCCTTCATCAGTATGTTTTCCTCTTCCTTGGCCTGACTCATTTTAAACAGCCAATGATGAAGATGGCATTGCTTTTGCTAGGTGAACTTTGCTCGATCTTCCTGGACACCCCCCTCCAAAAGAAAAAAAAAACAACCCAACGCATTCCTTGATATGTAGTTTCCTTCCCAGCCTCTGCTTGTTCCTCCTGTTCTGTCTGCCTTGACGCCCCTTGCTCAGCAGAAAGTCCCTGCCCACGAGCATCTTCCCAACATTGCAAAGCCTGACTCACAGCTGGGGAGATCTGCTCTCTTCTCTTTTGTACAAGGATCTCAGTTATCTTAATTCCAGCTACTGAGGTTTTCCTGTATTTATGGAAGATAGTGAAAGCTGTATGGTGTTATTGAGAAAGCTTCAGTTTCCCAGCCCAGGCAAATACTCGTTGACTTTTGCAACAGAGCAGAGACAAGTTCTCTACTGCACAACAGGCAGACAAATAATCCTCACACAATTTATCACAAATCTCTTGATCCACTCTTTGAATTTGGGAGCCTTACATCATGTAAATACATACGAAAGCCTATTAGCTCCTTTGATCATATTAACCTGCCGCTGTGCACAATTAGTTTGAAATCTTTGTCTGAGAAGCTCCATATTAGTGTAAGACGAGACGCAGGGGAGGGATTCAGCCTGTCAAAAGAAAATGAATTTTGAGAAGGTGAAAATTTTGTATGATTATGTGACTCAAACATAATTCTTTCTAGTCTAACACGGAACCCAAGTCCGACTGTATAATAAAGAGGTCTCGGACCCTGCTGAGCCCTCTGCTAGACTTGTCTCGGTGCAGATGCAGGCCCTGGCTGTGGGTAGACACAGTGTATTAAATAGTGGGGTGACAAACGGAGACAGCTGAGATGGAAGGACGATACCACGATATTGATATTAAAGAACTTATGATCTAGATAGACACGGTGTTTTGGGGAAACAAGCATAATATTGTTTCCATTTTAAAGATCTCAGTGGCTGGTACAAAAAAAAATTCTGGATTAAATGCTGAATTTCCAGTCCAGTATCTTCTCTTATCCATGGGATGATCACTCCCTCTCTGGAGTGAGCCAGCTTTGTGTTCTTTGTAGATGTGTTGATCAACTCATGGGATGAAAGATTTTGTATACTGCAGTTTCACCTTGGCTGTTGATCGTATCAATTTCATTGCCATGAATACCTTTGTCTGGAAAGGATGTCCATCCTGTTTTCTCCAAGCACTGCCTGACATCATCCTTTGAGTAAGTTATTCAGGAAGCTCACTATCCTTGTGAGATCAGTCTGGCCTCTGCTGGAACTGATCCTATTTCCTCTCTCCCACATGGACCATTCACCTGACAATTTATCATTTCTAACCTCTTCAATTAGGTGAAAGGATCAAGACAATGACAATGTTGTTTTGCCTGTATAAGGCATGGGAATTATTGCTTCCACTCATAGATTTCTGCTTCTGCCTAGGTCTTACTGCTTGAGGAGGCTGGAGCTGCAGCCTCCCAAAGGAGACATAAAACCCCTCAAAGCCACTTCTCCACTTGTGCAATAGCAGCAGTGTCTCTTATCTGCAAAGACCATATAAGCAGTAAAACACTCCACCTGAGCCGGGCACAGCCAGGTTTCCAGTGTAATTAAATGTGAGGATCAGTTATGGAGAGAAGGGAAGAAATCTAACCCTGTTCAATGACGGTATTCCAGAGGGAGCTGGATAAAATAATCCATGAAGCTAATTAGCCATGTTATTTTCTTGTTATTTCTGGGTCCCCTGAATGGCGTCAAATGTTTGATAGTGGCTATTGCCCAATTACCAGCAAAAGGAAACAAAGAGCATCCTCTAAACAATGTGCTGGAAGGAAGTTTGTTATACCATGTCTTTGTCTATGCAAGACCCAGTGAGATCAGCTTCTCTACACAGCTCCTTGGTCTGTTGGTGCTACCAAAACACAGCAGTTCTCCTTGTTTCATGTGTCTGGCAGTGCTCTGGTCTTCCTGGAAAAAGCCCACCCCACACTGCTTGAAAAATCTTCTGAGTTCCTTCCTCCGCAACTCGCACTGCTGTCATATCCTTAGCTGACAGTCAGTCTACACAATTAGAGTTAAGTGCTTTGTTTTTTAAGAGGGAGTCGGAGGCAGAGACGGAAAAGCTACACATGCCACATGTTTTGTATTTGCACACATGCTCATTTAGTCTCTTACAAAGGTTTAAGTGGAGCAGCAAAGAGGCTCTTCTGGCCACTCTCAAGGACCTCACAGGCAAAGGGACCTGGGTCCTGACATTGCCTCACTGAGCCCTCTATGTATTTTGTGCATCAGAATTGCACCGAGATGGTTAGAGGAGAATGTGAGTCCTCTCACAAACCTCACTAGGGTTTGGGAAATGTTTGCCTGAATATGGCATCCTGGTTTGTGTCAGACAGCAAGCTGTTGACCTAAAATAGCCCAGCCAAATATTTTGGTGCCTAGAGCTAAACCTTCAGAAGCAGGAGGAACTGGGCATACAAAAGACTCAATGGTCATCAGTTACTTGGCACTTGGCTCTTTCAGAGGATGTGAGACCTCATTTTAGGCAGAAAACATGCACGTTACAGATTAAGCCCAATTTCAGACTCGTTCTTGCCCTTCTAGACACAAACATGGTATCATGCCAGGCAGCAAGCAGCAACAGGGTGACAAGGGTATTGCTCCTGTTCATACAGGCAGAGGAGATGGTTCCTCATGGTTGCATGTACTTTCAGCAAAAGCAATGCAACTTTGGCATGGGCTGTGGAAAAGCTGTATTCCTTGGATGATTTGATGGGGGATGATATTAGGAATAATGATAGCATCTGAGCATTGTCATGTTTCTCTCCTAACTAAGCTGTGACCCTTAAGTTTTTTGGCACTGTGGGAGACTGCTAAATGAGACAATGGCTAGGCATTTCCAGGCTTGTGATAATTTAGCAAATTGTAAAGAAATAAATTGTTTACCAGTTGAATAGAGAAAAGAGGAAAATAGCAGGGAATGCAAACACTTGAGATATTTTTTCTCTGCTCCCCTGTTAGTAATGGTTCTCTGAGCAGTGATAATTCAGGAGCAACCCTTTACCTCCACAGCCAATTGAGATGATTTTCCAATTAGCCAAACTTTCAGGTTGCCTCCCATGAGCTCTGTAGAGAACTCACTGATGTGTTATGCAGCCCTGCTTCTCATTTCTACCCTTTCAACTGCCTGCTCCTCTTTGCAAAAACCACAAGAGCCAGGCACAGGTTCATACCTGGACATGTCCTTGTACCCAGGAAAATGCCACAGAGCTACTTCACAACAGTGGTGGCAATGAGGAACAAATGAAGGTAAGGCAGCTGTGCTTCTCTGTCTGGGGCTTTCTCCAAGTCCTGGACCCCTGCAAATGCTACTGGATCAATGCCAGTCTCGGGGACCGCTGCAGCAAAGGGGGTCAGGCTTAGGGAGAGGATCTGCTAGTCCCCAAGCAAGGGGGCACCCAGGGAGCTCAGCAATCCCTTTAGCTCAATCAGCTCCTGCAGGGGCACAGAGAAACCTGGCTGTCCAGGTGAAAACTAAAGAAACCCACTGCCTCATTTACAGCAGTGATTCCTTGCTGATGGATGTAAATCACCATAGCCTCATGGGTGGATCTTGCTCTGAGCACACCTGGTCTGTGAATACCAGCTTATCTAATACATTTTCTTCCCTGAATCTGTGTCTTGGAGGCTTTCATGTGGCTTTTCCAGTGTAGCCTTCAGGACATTCTGTGCCTGCCAAAGTACCATGCCAAAGTAACTCAGGCTGTTCTGAGTTAGTCTTGGAGTTGTAGCAACATGAGGACTTTTCAGTTTTGCAGGTGTCCAACAGCCTGAACACTGATGGGAAACCTCTCTAAAATATATATGGTCCATTCAATCAGGAGGTCTCATTGGACTTCTGGGTGGAGTTCTCTGAACTGTGTAGTCCAGAAAGTCAAAAGAAATGGTCAGATTAGTCCTAAGAATTTACTAAAATCCCCTGCTCCTCTATTGCTTGACTTGCCACGACCAAAGACCAACACGCAACCAGACTTTCCACTGCTTTTAATTTCCTGAGACTCAGAGAAATAAAATCCTAGGGACTGACTTTCACCTTTTTCTTTTGTAAGGACTCAAGCCATCCCTTCCTTGGGGTCTGCGAGGATGCTCACTCCAGTGACCTGCCTGGGAAGAGGAGCATGCTGGGTATGGGATGAGAAATAACCGTAAGGAAGCAAGTGTCACCTGATGAAAAATACTGGTCTGTTCTGCTAACGTTTAACTTTCCAATGAAACAGCCATCTCTTGTGTCTGGTGGCAGGTGACCCACAGCCAGCCTGCCTGTGTGATGGGCTCAGGGGGCTGGAGGGGGGGATATTCCTTAAAAGTGTGAGCACAGAGTCAGGATGTCACTTGTGTGCCTGGGGTACGGTCTGCTTTCATCGCTGGCGAGCGCTGACACACGTTAGCAACACTGAGGGGAATCTCTCAGGCACGCCTGTCCTTGGGCACCAGCACTTGTGCCTGCACAAGGATGCAGTCATGCAAAGTGGCCTCTCAGCATGAGCTAAGTACCTGTTTCTAAAGCACGTTGAAGCAAGCTAAGGTTCTCATTATTTTCTGAGCCTGTTGACAGTACTGTTGCTTCATCTGAGACTGTTTCTTGTGCTTCTGAGGAGCTGACAGCAGTCCACCCACCCCCAGTCAGTGGGGAGAGCTCCTGAATAAGCATCCTGCAGCTATGTGCGCTCCTGCAGGGCCCAGCTTGACCCCTGAATTACTTTACAGACCAGGACTGTATTGACACCACCAATAAGCAGCCATGTAAAGAGGATCTGGAGAATATCCTGGAGACCTAATCCTGGCTAGATTTGTGCCAAAGACGAACTCACAGCCTACAGTAGCGTCTCTAACCCAGGCAGCCTTTTCTAAATGGATACTGGAAGGCAAATAAAGATGGCAGAGACCAGCTGGAGGCAGGGAAATCCTCAGCTATAAGATCCGAGCTGCCTTGGTATTTCCTTTACGTATGGAAAATGTAATTAAACTTTTCCTCTCGTCCTTCAGTAGGTTTTGATTCAAGCCCTGCAGGACACTTTGATGAAGAGACAGTGCTGCTATGCAGACCCCAGAGAATAAATGGTTTCTCTACTGGACTATTTGCTGTGGTAACCTTTAGTCACATTTCTCACACTGGCAGCACCTTCAGCCTGACCCAATATGCAACCAGTTGTGAAAGACATCACTACATAAATACTGTACATCACATTGGCCCCAGAAATGGGACTTGCAGGGATGGGTGTGTGCTGTGGTGGGGCAGAGTTTGGGAGAGGTATTGGAAAGCCATGCTGCAGGTTGCTGGTATGCCAAAAGTCCCATTACTAAAAGACTTTGCCTGAGTTTCTTAGGCATAAGGGCACACTTCCCAGTCATGATGCCTTCTTTCCATGGGCTCCCAGAGTTGTGAGCCATGCCAGGTACCTCAAATGCTCTCAGGTCCGTGTATTGAAGTTTCTCAGAGATGAATTACCATGTGTAATTGCCATGATGGATAACGCAGTAAGGTATTGAACAGGGCCCTGGAGTCATTCAGGACCTACATTCGCCCTTTTGTTCAGATGGAAAATTAAATGATTCTTAAAATAATAAATGTGCACCCTGGAGAGAAATACTCAGCTGCTCCCTCAAGAGGTGCTGTGCTGTTCTTGTGTTGAGCAAAGAATAATGAAGGTAATTGAAAAGTTATTACTTTGGGGGCAAATTTATCTTGGCTTGTATAGCCTTGCAGAAACGCTTGACTGGTGAAGCAACCCATGTTCTGCAACAGGGAGAACAGCCGTGCTTTAGAAAAACCAGGCCATCAGATCTGGGGTCAGATTCTGCACTGCCTTGTTCTTTGTGCGGTTGCAAATGTCTTGAGCTAATCCCATGCCAACGAGCTGTATGATGCTACCTGATCAGACCAGGGTGAGAGTGTGCAAGATAACATGTGCCATCTGGGCTGGGGCAGGCTAAGATCTCCCAGGCCATGGAGGAGAAGCCACTAAGCTGCAGGCAACCGGTCAGGGAAACAGTGTGCTTGGATATAAACAGCAGCATAAGCACTGTGTGGGAGAGGTTGGCCCTAGCCAACCCATTGGCATTAGTGAGTCATGACAAGGGAGACCGCAAGGATTTGGCCGTGCTTCTTCTCCCTGGTATCAGCCATTCAGTCTCTTCCATGCGATTTTGCCTTCTCTGTGGCCATAGCTGAATGGTGGAGGTGGAAGTGGGATGGGAGGACCAGCAGGTGTGGCAGGACTGGTTGGACCATCTGGCTCAAAGCACAGTGAGCTGACAAAGCCTGTCAGAAGCTGCTGAGATGGTGGAGGCGGATGTACAAGACGAGGTGGAAGGGTTGGGTTTGTTTGAGCCTGAAGACAAGAAGTACAGGGAGGATCTCGCTGCTAACTTCAGCTACCACCAAGGGAACCAAAAGGCTGGAGCCAGACTGCCCTCAGAGGGGCACAGCACAGGACAAGAGGCCATGGGCACAGGCTACAATAGGGGCAATACCAACAAGGTATAGTGAAAAAACACCTTCATAATGAGTGTTGCGGCCCTGGGATAGGAAAGTGGTGGGGGAGATGCTAAAAACACAGCAGGACAAGGCCTAGAGCAGTATGACCTAACTTTGAAGTTGGCCCCGAGGTCTCTGGTGGTGTGACCAGAGACCTCGTAAGAGGTCCCATGCTACCACAGTTATACTGCTGCTTTGGTGCTGGTTTGTAAAGAAGAGGAATGAAATCTTGATACTTCTGCAGAGGCAAGGAAGCCACAGGAGCTGCAATCTGCCTCACTGGAGAGTTGTGTTTCAGACTAAGGTACAGCTGCTGAATACTTTCTTGGTGCTGCTAAAGGTCTGAAGGAGGTTTTGTATCTCTTAGACCGGTCAATGACAGTGACTCTGTCCTCTGCAGCTCAGTGAGGGGTGGGAGTCTTCTACGAGAGGGTGCACCAATTCCCTGAGATGTTTTAAGAGATGGTGCAGGAGTGGCTGCATGAATGTCCAGCATGCAAGTAGTCCCCCCTGCTCTGAACACCCTGAAAAGACAAAAGCAAGAGAAAAACAAAAGGGTTCCTCAGTGTCTGCCTGGGACCTGGCTGCAGGGAATTTCAAAGCAACACTTCAAAAAGGGGTTTTTGGGTTTTGTTTTTGGGGTTTTTTTTCTGTTTGTTTTTAAAAATTAATTCAAATGAAATGAAAGTTTTCACGTGTTGGGTTTGTTTTTTTAAAAAAGCTCTCAAATAATTAGAGTACTCAGAGTAAACAGGCTCTTCATGCTTTATTACCTGATGTGTATTATGGCTCCATTAATGTACTGTGGCACTTCTGCCATTTGCCGTATTTCAAAATGTTTTAAAGATGGGACTCAAATCATCAACATTAATTGCCAGCAAAACAGAAATGAACCTTCTAAAAGGGAAATAATTTTATAGCTCTAATTTGATTAAGTAGTAAAGCTCATTGTTTCCATCTTAGGTGGACAGTAAAAACACAAGTAAAGTTAATATTTATTAATCTTAATGTGCAGGCCAGGCAATTACATTGCCCATTGCGGCAGTGAGGACTGCGTGACTCTCACTTGCTCTCTCACTGTATGTTTGCACACCCTTCGGGTAAACAGGAATGAGAGGAGGGTTTGGTGTTAATTAAAGAGATGAAATTCTCTTTCCAAAGGGCTCCTGGTTTTAATAGTGTGCTTGGGATTATGGATGCAGGTAGGTAATTGTGTTTGGTGACAACGGCTAAAAACCAGGAGTGGGAGAGCAGCTTCCGAAGGAGCCGCGACTTATGCATGCAGAAGTACATGTGTAGGCATGCGCACACATGCGCACACACACGGAGTCACACATACACTCTCCCTGTGTGGTGTTCATTTCCCACACATAAATCTTTCCACACTTCCAAAATATTGTTTCTTCCCCCAGGTTTTTTTCTTCTTGTCCGTTTCCTTGCAGCCTTTAAGCAAATCCAGCTGTGACGTGGAGCATCCTAACGCTGTGAGCAGGACCAGCACTGCACTGTCACCAGCATGAGCTGTGGGACAGATGTGTCAGGGGCATTGCTGGAAGCTGAGTCTTGAACTCAGGAACTTTTGGGGCTGTTTCTGCCCTGCTGTGACTCTCCCTGTGCAGAGTGTGACAAGGGGACAGAGCAAAGACAGGGGCAGAGCAGAGCCAAGTGTGCTGGCTGGCAGGGAGGACCAGGAGAGCTTTTGCAGCCGGTGGAGAATTGCCTTTCCTTGGCTGCTGGTTCAAACCCACCTCAGGACAGCTGTATCTGGAAGTCTTTGCCTTCAACAGTTTTACTTGTCATGTGCCTGTAAATCTGCTCATTTCCATCACTGCATTGAGCATTTGTCAGCACCTTAGCTGGTAGACATGGGGCTCTTCTTTAGGAAAGATGCTTTTGCAGGGCAGGTGTAGATCCATATGTGGGAGAAAGATCAGGACAGTTGCCCAGGGCAGGTAAGACCCATCCCTTTGCTAAGTCAGAACCCATGCTAGGTGCAGAGACCTTTCACATCTCTGATTTGCCTGTGCCTGTGCTGAGCCCACTCTAACCACGGGGATTTCACACGGCAAGCTGAGCGCTGCCTTCAGCCACACCATGGCTGTTTGAATGCCAAGCCTGGCTGGGACCTGCCAAGCCAAGGCAAGATTGGCCCCACAGCTCTGTAGACCAGGCTAGCTGGCAGTGAGTAGATACTAAACCTGTGACCTCTGGATCAACACTGACCTGAATTAACATGAGCTACTTCCAAGACAATTTGTGCTGGGCAGGAGCAGATTTAGAAATTTTCTAGCCTCGTCTCAATTGACCTAGTGAAGAAGAAAAGAGTCCCAGAGCATCACAAGTCTACCATTTGATTTCCCCACCAAACCTGCTCAGCATCTTGCAGGATTGGCCCTCCTGCATCCTGCCTTTTAATTGCTGACTGATTGTAATATAGGATTTTATTTTCCTATAATGACTCTTGGGGCCCCCAGATGTTCTCCTCAAGTGTGGTTGCGTCAGCACTAGAGACTGAATGACTGATACCAGCAATTTTTACAGCTTGAAAGAAGAGAAATGTGTGAAGGGGATTTAATTTAGCTCCAATATTGTGTCTTCATCTTCAAGACTACAAGAAAATGACACCAAAAGGTTATTTTACAACGAGAGGAGGGAGAATTAGCCTGAGAGATGGAGAGATCACCAAGCTGGCTTTCTAATATCAGTTCATTACTGAGAACACGTTTGTACAGCCACTTTGCTGCTGCTGTTAATTTAAACCTGGATGATTAAAAGCTGTAATTGCACCATTTTAAATAAATGTCTGCTATCTGGATTATTATATTTTTAATTAGTGTGGCTCTGTCGAATGTTTTTATCCCTCTGATTGATTTGTTTATACTGTATTTATTTATAATTCATTGGTCTCCCTGACCCTGCTACCTCTTGAGCATGCAGTTAGGTCATGACTCCAGCAAATGGAAGAGGACTGAACCAGGAAAGTGCAAAAGGTACTAGGTCAGCTCTCCCTTATGAGCTCTTTGCAGCTTTCCTTCTTCGCCTCCCAACCCAGGTGCTCTTTGGCTCTTTGCTCTTCCCCAGGGCTGTGGGGGAGGATGAACAGCCTGGAGGACTGACTGCCTGGGAGGCGGGATGGGGGAAAATTGAATTGCCATCCAGCACACCTCAGGATGTGGTGCTGGCAGGAGCATCCCAGGACCCAAATGTTTCATCCTCTGTGTTAGGACCCATTCCTTGACCATTGCTTCACAGGCAGGAACCTGCTCCTCTGACTCTGGGGGACTCTCTAAAAATGTAAATTTTCCCTGGCAAAGGGCATGATTTCCTGGCAGGCTGGATTACCTGGGCTAGAAATAGCTCTTCCAGGGCACAGGCCTCCACTGTCCAGATCTGAGTGTAAATCATACTTCTAAGCCTTTCTTAACACCACCTGAATGTGGCTGTTTGGTAAAATCCAGAATAAGGACCTAGACCCATGCTGGACCATGATACCCCATTGCATGCTGTTCTCTGCCAGGGGCAAGGAGGTGCAAGCAAGAAAAACTTGTAGATCATCATCTTGATGTTCAGGGCACTCCTGATTGATTTTCAGGGGCTGAGCTGACGGGCACACCTGAGAACACACTGAGAATATCTAAGAGACCACTTGCTGCTGTAGGCCTCCAAGGGATCTCTGCTGATGCACTTATCTCCTATCACATGTAATATCTGCAGGACAGGGACTGTCACTTGCTCTGTATTTGTGCTGCACCCATTATGGGAGGTTTCTGACTGCTGACAAGGGTCCTGAGGCACTCTGATAATGTGATGCATCACAATGAATAGTCTGCCTGCCTGGCAAATAGTACAAGGCTTCCAAACACTTGACTTTTCCCCATTTTCTACTATCTCTGGAACCCTTAAGGAATGGATCAGGCCTTCAGCATTATAGAAGAGGAGTCTGCCTCTGCCCTTGGCTACAACATAGTGTGTGGTCTCGGCATATCAGTGCTGTCTGCTGGTTAATGGCTTTTCCTTTAGCAGCATGCCATATGCAGCACTGCAGCTGCAGCCTGGGTTAGGAGGACACCTTGGTGATAGCACATTGCCAGAGAGGCTTTTGCAAGGGGAACACTGTTACTGGGCAAGTTCCAGTGTGGACTGAGTGACAGGGCAGTAGATGGACAGCCCTCCCAGGTAACTGTGCTGGAATGATGTTTATGCATCTGTACAGAGCATTTCCAGGACTTGATGGAGAGGAAGCTATAAAAGCTGCTCATGGGGCACTGGGTACCAGAAAAAAGGGAGCACAGCATTGAAGGAAACCTACTGGAACAACATGCCCAGTCACCTGACCACACAGCTCAACACGGATATGAATTTACTTTTGGAAGGTCACATAAAGGGCACCCAATTGTGTGGCATGTAAGCTACAGAGCTCCACTCCAACCTCAAAGCTTATGTCCTTTAGCACAAAAAAAAGAGAGCATCCCAAGGACAGAGCAGGAAGGAATCAAAGAACAGAAACTGTGGAGGCTTCAGCCATATTCTCATTGTGAATCCTCCAGCTACCCAGCCAGAAAATAAAGCAGAAACTAGATATGGGTGTAGTACCAGAGCCTAATTTCATGGGTACTGGAGCAGCCCCTGGGCAGGTACAGCACAGCACTGGATGAGTGGGGTAGGTGAGGGGGTGGCCATGACGTTGTAGCAGCATTAGAGAAAATTATAGTCTGCAGCAAACAAGTCATTTTGGCCATTCAGAAAGGGTAATTACACTTTGAGATCTCTGGGGTGTATTTTTCTTGTTGGCCAGTTATCAGACTGTGTATTCCTTTTTTCTTAGTTTAATTAAAAATATTGGTTTGCCATGTTCACCAGACGGCTAGCTTTTTCTGTCTGAGTACAAATGCTGAATAGCATTTTGTAATTGGCTGGATTGTCTATTAGTGTTTAAGCCTTGCAATTTAGTGTGCATCCTTGAAGTGCTTACTGTTATACCTGACACAAAGCTGAGGACTCCTACCTTCAGGAACTTACAGGCAAGAGGGCTGTTAAAGACAAATCAAGGTGGTTTTACGTGAGCATAGCAGCATGCTGCTTGGGAAACATGGAAGGGATGGGCTGGGATGAGGCATTGGCATTCTGCAGTTGTCCATAGCAACTCTGCTCTCTTGAACTCTTTCCATTTGACAAGTGGAAGTGGGTTTGAAAGTCTACGTCTTATTGATTTACCTAAGAGAAAACAGAAACTCGTACAGATCGCTTCCCCTAATGAATTTCCTATTGCAACCTTTGCCTTTGATAGGCTCATTGTGCAATTGGTGGTCATTGTACAGAAAGGCAGAGATGCTGTTTGAAAGCCCCAGTCTCTTCAGGCAGCTCCTAGGTGGGAACCAGGGCACTGTTGGTTTGATACTTTACTAACCGTACATGTTTTGACTGCTAGATCATCTCATGTCAGAAGGACCCCTGTGGAGGTTGTCCAGGCAGGGTCAGCACCCTGACTTGTTCTCTGCCTTGTGCCCTGGCCAGATTTGTGTGCTCTGGGTTCAGTTTTGCCCCAAGACATCAATCTCCCCCACCTTATTTTTTTTTT
>VZTL01026941.1:0-38088 GCA_013400535.1 Scopus umbretta | reverse complement strand
GTGTGTGTATATATAATGTTTAACAATATAAGCAACTAGGAATAAACACCAGATTTACAGAAAGTGAGGAAATGAATGAAAAGTAAAAATAGAAAAAAGAGAATGTAAACTTTAATTACTTAACACTGTTTTATTATTTTAAATATTTAGAAGTATATTAAAAATGGCTATTATACACTTAGATTTTCTTGGAAAAAATAACATTATTTCAAATGTCCACCCCAATGTATAGTATTTTAAAATACAGCTTAGCAGAAAACCAAAATAAGAAACTATTTCAGCTAAACCAGGGAGTCATTTTTAGAGCTGGTTAGGAAAAAAATCAATCACAAAGCAATTTTATATGAGGAAAGCAACACCATCAAACTAAGATGTTTAAAACAAAGTTTTTTTTTTTTCTCTGAAATCTGATAAAAATACTCTTGATATTTTTTACTACATTTGTTAACTAATAGCAAACATATTGTTTAAATTCCGTCCTTAAAATTTTGTCAGGTTTTTTATTCCTTTGTTTTGAATCATTATTGACTTTTTTCAAATAAGCGTGCACAAAATGACAAAACTTTTACATTTATTTATGTACCCAAACTAGTGGAAAAATATCAAAATCCTGACATTTAATATTGTATAAAAGTTGTTTTCCAAATATCTTTACTGGGTATCAACCTTCTTTCTCAAAGTAACTTTTTTCCTAGGATTTCACTGAAGAACTGAACCTAGAGAATGGCACAATGTATCAATTAGAGCCATCTTGTTCATGTTGTTTTAGATGGATTTCTTTACCGATGGCTGTTCTGGAAATGCTGATGTCCAATAAAATTGTGTAGGCTAGCCTGTTTGACACAATTCTCCCATGTTGAACTGCTCTGAAAAGTGTATGTGTCATTAAAAATACTTGGAATAAACCTCTAGGGTGTAATTAATAATCTCCAACTTTAAGGATTTAAAAGTTGTATCTCTATTTTAAGGTAGAAATGTTGGTTTTCTTCCTTCTTAAAGGATATTCTTCCTAAAGACAGTTAATCCCATTCTGAGACACATTCTGAGACACATCAATCAGATACTTAACTTCTGAACGCCATCAGTTAGGTTATGTGAAATTCTGTTACAAATTTTCACTGTGTTTTTGCCTAGTCCTTCTTCAGTGAGGAATTCAGTCATTTAGTTTTCTTTTCAAAACACTTCAAAACACTTTTGTTTTGAAGTTATTTGTGTCTTTCCCCCAAAGAAGAAAATGATGTATTAGAGAAATATTTGACTAATGCCAAAGAGCTTTTAAAGTTGTTAGCGTGAGGCCAAGGCTTGCATCTTCCCCTGAATCACAAAAACCCATCTCCCTGCAGACGTCTAATATTTTAAAAAAATATATGTGGATCAAGGTCTGTGGAAATGTTTCCTCCTAAACTATGGCTTGCCTTACTCATCACATGCTTTTGTTATTATTCAGTTTAACAATGTCAGTGCAAGTAAAGTCTGTTGGAAATACAAAATGCTTCTTATTTTAAAAGCAGAGAGGATGTCAATTCCATTTGGTGCAAAATTGCTAAAAGTCTCAAATGACCACACTATTCACATATCTAAGTACGACTATCGAAGTTCCTCACCACTTCTGCCAAATATGTACCAGCAGTTCACAGGTGTTTACCAAAAGAACATGTGAAAATGAAACTGTGTGTGGTTTCACTATGGCTTTTGCTAAAAGGTTCTTGCCAAGTGGACCTGTATATCTGTCAGAGTGCTGACGCACGCTGCATAATTTTTTGTCATATCTCATGCTTCCTGTGGTTATGTCTAGACAGGGAAAAACTACATTTGTTATTTTAAAGTCTGCCCTTTTATAAATAGAATCCTAAATGTATTTGGCTGGTCAGTCACTTAGGTGGAGGCAGTTTTACAGTTTGACAGCTAAAGGCAAGTTGTCAGCAACAAATACTTTCAGGGAAATCTATTGACAATGTTACTCTCTCTTGCCAGATCATTGAGCAGAACTCCACAGGAGCTGTGAAAGGAGCTGGTTTCCTGCTATCAGCTAAATTCTAGAACCACAGGGGCTAGAGCAATATCAAAACAATAGGATTTTGCCATAGCTTGATCAGTCCATGCAAGTTGTCCCTGGTATGCTCTGCAGGAGGCAGGATAGGTTATATGGTGTAGTGCCCTGTCTAACAGACTCTATCGTAATGCTCAAACTATGAATAGTGTGACCTGCCACGTCTCAGTGACAACAGACAAATTAATGACAAGCTGACACAGTGTTTATGCTTTCTAAAGTAATTAAAGAATACCTTTGCTGGAAAAACTGTTATTGATTGCTAAAGCAGCTGATCTATATAGAGAAAGGAAAGAAATTGTCATGGTTTTAACTTGAAGCTAGATGTTGCATGAAGTCTTCATTCGTCTGAGTATCATGGGTTCCAAATCAAGCTATCTAGAAAGGGCAGAAACAGAATATATACTTAAAGGGGAGTTTATTGTTATTTGTTTGTTTGTTTGTTTGTTTTTATAGGGGTAGATACATTTCCACATCTAGATACGCTTATCTCTAAAATAATAACGGCAAAAGACTTTGTTCTGAGATTCTATGGTTCACTACCATATATGGAGAAGGAAGTAGATTTGCGTCAGCTTAGTAGCCAAACTAGAGACCTGTTGCACTCAGAAAGCAGAACAGACGGCAACCTAAGAAAAGCATAAATAGTGTTTACTTGCCTTGAACCCAAAAATAAGCACACCAAAATAGCATGTCCAGAAGCTGTGCATTGAAAGTTTGTAGCATAGTTAAACCTAAGTATTTAAGTAATACATAATGGCAAAGAAGCAAACCAAAACTTGTGGTATAATAGCTCAAAAGGAGAACTGGAAAACATGTGAAAGCAATAAAATCTGCAAGATAAAAACAAAGGATGCAGAAGAAGTAGGAAAGATGCCTGACAAATTCTGAACCACTCTTTAGTCCTCAAATAAGTTGAACTATATTAGGAGAAGATAAGATCCTTCCTTTTCTTTTGGGGAAGCGACAGGAGTGTAAAAAAAGCAGTGATGAATAGAATGATGGGGAAACGAGTTTGGTCACTTCAGTTCTGTTTTGTTTTTGTTTTTGGTTTTGTTTTCTTTTTTTCTCATCAAAGAGCTCTCACATCTGGTCAATTTGCATTTGGTGACTAAGAACATGGCAAGGTCCATACCCATCAGCAGTAAGTACACAGCAGCCACTCCGCAGTACTGTCTACTCAGCTATGTAGGATATAAACACCAAAGAATGACTGCTTCAAATAAATAGTGATAACAATTGGTAATGGGTCGAGCCTATTGCCAACATCAGTCCAGCAGTATCGTTTTGAAGTTTGAAACTGGCCTGAATTATCAGTCATCTAAACATTCCCATCACAGTGAATTCTAATTCCCTAACTGAGATATATCCATATTCAGTTGCAACAGGTATCTTGATATCTAAAAGATAAACATCAAGATTTGAAACAACCATCCTTTTTTTCTTTTATATTCAATGGAGAAAAATAGGCAGCCTTAAGGGGAATTTACTCTGATCAGTCTTAGTTACCTACCTAGCTCTACAGATAAATTGTCCTATGGAGTGCATATCTCACCCCACTGAATATAAAAGGCAGACTAGAACAATTATTTCTCCAATTTCTTTACATTTACCACCCTATCTTCCAACACAAGTAGCAAATACAGTACACAGGAGAAGAGAGTCTTCTGAGTTTCAGCTCACTTGTCACTGCTCTGGGGAAAGATTACCTCCCCCAGAGGCAATACCTGACATTTAGCTTTTTTTAGTCTTTTAGTTGTAGAGTCAGCTAGACCAACTGGTGTCCAGCAACTGGCAGAAAAAGTAGGACAGAATTTTTTTCCTGGAGTGAATCTAGATTTCTTTGCCTCCTGGCTGCTGGAAACTCACTACACCTGGCATGTGCTCTGCAAATGAACTACCACTCAACATTTGGGCTTGAAACAAAATCATCTAGAATGCATCACTAGGAGTCATAGGCCGAAAATGATGAACTGATCACTAAGATGTACTGTTACAGGAGCAGGAAGGCAAAAAAGTGAAAATAAACTTGGTACATAAGAGGACTTTCAGGAAGTTGAGTAAAAGTGTGTCCTGGTTTCAGTTGTTTACACTTTTCAGCTTCCCATGCTCTGCCAGGTGCACAAGAATCTGGGAGGGAATGCAGGCAGGACAGCTGATCCCAATTAGCCATCAGGGCTATTCCATACCACCTGATGTCAAGCTCAGTATATATCAGTATATAACAGTATATAACTGGGGGAGCTGGCTGGGGAGGGAGTGGTTGCTGTTTGGGGTCAGGCTGGGCATTGGGTGGGGAGCAATTGCATTGTGTATCACTTGTATCCCTTGTTTTGTATATTCTGTTGCTATTATTGTTATTTTCTCTTTCTCTGCTGTCCTATTAAACTGTCTTTATCTCAACCCATGGGTTTTAGGGTTTTGTTGGGTTTTTTTCCCCTCCCTGATTCTCTCCCCCATTCCACTGGGGTAGGGGGAGGGGGAGCGAGCGACTGTGTGGTGCTTAGTTGCCAATCAGGGTTAAACCACAACAAAGTGCCATTTGAAATTTTCATAAAGTAACTTTTGAGAGGGTAAACTGAGGGGAGAAAAATTATGCTGATTATGGAGACTAGCAGAAACTGGGAACATGAAGAAAAAGTGCCAAAAAGACAGTTTTTAATATAGAAAAACTGAAACAAAATAATATTCCTGAAATATTTATTTTCTGAAATTTCTTTTCTCATGTATTGTCATAGTTTGTCTTTCCTTTGAAATGCAAATAATTTTCCAAATTTGCAGAGTCATACTTCTATTAGCTGTACTTGAAAAGTTTAAACAAAGTATTTCAGCTTCAATTACAGTTTACACTTTTGTTACAACTTTTCCAAATATTTTCTGCTGTATATAGCTGACACAATGGATTAAGGAGTGCTAGTACCAATAACTGCTTAATGAAATGATATACCATCTGCCCAAGCACTCAGTTATTCCAGCTAATATAAACAAAATAAAAAAAAAGAAAAAAAAAACTTTTTAGCAAAAAAAACCCAAACAAACCCCTGAAAAGAACCCCTTTTCTTTTCTTCTGGTGCATCCGACACTGTCTGTGGCCTGAATCAAGTGTCCTGTAAGTAGGCAGGCATCACATGCTTCATATTCTTTCCAGTACATGTTAACATCAAGGTTGTTAAATAGTTTAAAAATGAAACATGAAATCTTAATGAAAACTAAAAGCTGCCACTTGCAATACAACATGTGTTGATGGAAAATACCTTAAAACCATACAGTATTTATCACTAAAGAATGTATGGAAATTGCTGAGCAATCTTTTTATTTTGGTAGCTATTCATTTGACACAGAATACACTACAAAGCCCTTTGCTGAAAAAAGTTATAAAACTCTGAGTGCTCTTTCAGTAAACCACTATATCTGAAATGCTTTTGCTTTCACACAAATGATAGTTCAATTTTCCTTTAAATGTGTTGAACTGTCTAATTTTATTTCCCTAAATAAATAAGAATTCAAATTCTGCTTTCAGACCATAAATGTTTTAAGTCTCAATAGCTGACAAAATCAGCTTAGCAAATGTGAATAACTTGATCTAACATTTTAGAGTAACCTGCTTTTTTTTGGCTTTAATAAACCACTGCCCCAGAGCTCTAATTTTCTTGGTGGGATTGTTTGAATGTAGGCTAGATTGGAAAGGCGCAGAGAGGAAGGGTGACAGTGTCTGATACACTGCAGCGGCAAAAGGCTTCAGAATATGTATTGCATTTATTTTCCACTTCAGTGAGGGCAGATATAAGCACTGACCCTTCAGTGTTTTCAGTTAGAGTCCCACCAGATATATCTGCACTATCAAATAAAAGGCCAGGAACGACTCGGAGGATGAGATGTCTGTTATTCCATGCACTAACTGTTAGCTTTTTCCCTGACTATGGTTTAGACACACAGAAATAAAAACAGCTCCTGAAGGAAAGAAGTGTACAACTAGGAGCAAGAGGAGAGCAGGGACTGAGAATAAAGAAGAAAAGACATGGCTAGTCTCCACCAACACTAAAGCAGGGCCAAAGAAGCCCACCGGTGAAAGCTAATGAACTCAAGTCTTCTCTTATTTGGCAGTGTAGACATGGACTGTCAAACCAAACAGATTTCCTAAGTAAGAAATATTCACAATATTGGTAGCAGGATTACAACCTTATAGTGCACTGTTCAGTGCAGTAAAATAATGTTATTCCAAGAAAAAAAATAATAAAAAAAAATTAATGAATGACAATTGACAGCATGACAAATCAATTAAAATTGTGCAGGATGCAAGTATCCTTAATCAACTTCAATAAAAAAGAATTTTCCTAAAAATGGAGGTACAAAAATAAGTATTTGAAAAAGGATAAAAGGGATAGGAATTAAAAATACAATCAAGACCAAAATGATAGTCAGATGAAAACCCAGATTTGTAACACTGACTTTCTGTATTTTTAAGAAAGAGAAATAAAAAGTGAAAAGGCTTGCAAACTTAGAAACCAGTCTTTCATATGGAAGTTATTTATTTCCTGGTAAATTTTGAAATGCTCAGTAACTATATTCATTTGGCTTTAAATAAAGTTGATGACCAAATGAAACTATTGGTTTTATGGATGGGCAAGATCACAAAAATAACTTCTTCACTTTCTCTTTTCTTTTTCAGGAACAGTGAAATTTTCATTTTCTGCCCAAGCTAAGCAGCACAAATTCCCCATGGCGCATTGGGAACAGCCTGCACCCACCCAGCGGTGGGCTGGCAGCATGGGAGCAACACACAGGGACCCCACCTGAGGGTGCAGGGTCACCCACAGGGCACCTCCTCACCAGGAGGCTGCTTTGGCATGGTGTCAGGAGCAGCAGGGACCACTCAAATTTGGGGGAGCTGCATCTCTGAAAGGAGAGGAACCCCTATAGATGGGGAGGGGTTGATAGTAGCCCCTGTGGCCAGGGGGAGGCATTTGTCACTGTGTGAGTGTGGCATGTGTATGTACACCTGCATGTGCATACGGGGACAGAGGATGACAGCTTCTTAGGAATAGTTCTAGGAGGATATTTAGAAGTTTTTAGGTATTTACTAACTTTCTAAAAATATCTACTATTGCGGTTTCTCTGTTGTATCTGTTACATTGATTCTGAATATAGAATTCACTGGTTCCTGGTTAATTACATGTCATTATTAAGCCAATAAATGGCTTTGATCCTGATTTGAATGAAATCACATAAACAGAACAGTTCTTCCCTGAGAAAAATATCACATATATTTTTTTTACAGTTAATCCCATAGAACATCCATTCTTGTGAGATTTTAAGACAGATGGTAAAAAAACCCCAGACTTCTATAAAAGGCTGATTTCACAATCCTCATGATTTAAGACAAGAGTGTTTTAGTAGAATAATATTATGCTTTAAGATTTTCGTCATTTCAGGCTGAGATTTTGTAAGAACATCTCATGTTTTTCACTGCCTAATCACACACCAACTTTAACCTTCAAATAAGACATTTCATGAGCTTTCAAATCTACTGGAGAAATTGATCTTGCCTTTCCTTCCTGCTCTAGGGAGTATACTTTCTCATGTTTAAAGACAGCAACATGAGTTCCATATTATATCTATTATAATAATGACTTTGATGATCACTTCCAGTATTACAAAAGTATTTGAGTTGTGCATTGCTCTCTGTGCAATACATATGTGTCATAGAAATGAGACAGGCTGTTTCAAAGAAATTATACTTTTTTTCTGAGACAAGGTGAAAGAATTTTGCAGAACTGAGACAAGAGGAGGATGCTTTGGCTAAGAAAGAAGAAATAGTGTCAGTAAGGCATAGTAATATGTAAAGAAGTAGATTAAGTAGAGATATGCACTACATATGAAAGATTTTAACAGTATCAGCATATTGTAAATACTAGTGTAGGCACTATACACATAAAATAGTGTATTAAATATATGACTATGATCACTGAAACATAACTTCAGGCAAGTTCTAAAACTTGCCTAAATTCTGCCTTGTCATTGTCAGTTATCGACTTATGAACATCACAATACATGGAAATATGTCTACTTTGAAGGCCACAGAACTAATTGCAAGACTTATCTGTTTGTCTAAAGTTGGATTTAATACTGTGTGAAAAAGGAAGGTGTTGCAACATGAAGAGATGCTTGTGCCAGTAAAGACAGAAGAAATGAAGCAAGTAAAGGGAGTAAAAAATAAGTTGTATTGTGGTCATAGGAGTAAAGTGAAAGGATGCTCCACATTTATTATAATGTTGTATCGGGTTTGTGTGGCAAGGCTTTGGTAGTGGTAGGCTACAGGGATGGCTTTTTTGAGAAGCTGCTAGAAGCTTCCCCTATGTCCAGCAAAACTAATGCCAGCCAGCTCCAAGATGGACCCACCACTGGCCAAGGCCAAGCCAGTCAGCAAAAGTGGTAGTGCCTCTGTGATAACATATGTAAGGAGGGGGAAAAAACCTGCTGCACAACAGCAGCTGGAAGAGAGGACTGAGNTTGTATCGGGTTTGTGTGGCAAGGCTTTGGTAGTGGTAGGCTACAGGGATGGCTTTTTTGAGAAGCTGCTAGAAGCTTCCCCTATGTCCAGCAAAACTAATGCCAGCCAGCTCCAAGATGGACCCACCACTGGCCAAGGCCAAGCCAGTCAGCAAAAGTGGTAGTGCCTCTGTGATAACATATGTAAGGAGGGGGAAAAAACCTGCTGCACAACAGCAGCTGGAAGAGAGGACTGAGAAGATGTGAGCGAAACAACCCTGCAGACACCAAGGTCACTGGAGAAAGAGAGGGGGTTGTGCTCCAGGCACTGGAGCAGGCATTCCCTTGCACCCCATGGTGAAGACCATGGTAAGGCAGGCTGTCCCTCTGCAACCCTTGGAGGACCATGCTGGGGTAGATATCTACCCTGCAGCCCATGGAGGACCCCAGTCCTTAGCAGGTGGATGTGGCTAAAGGAAGCTCTGTCCCCATGGAGAGCCCTTGCTGGAGCATGCTCCTGGCAGGAGCTGGGACCCCGAGGAAAGAAGTCCATACTGGCGCAGTTTTGCTGACAGGACTTGTGACACCATNAACTTGCCTAAATTCTGCCTTGTCATTGTCAGTTATCGACTTATGAACATCACAATACATGGAAATATGTCTACTTTGAAGGCCACAGAACTAATTGCAAGACTTATCTGTTTGTCTAAAGTTGGATTTAATACTGTGTGAAAAAGGAAGGTGTTGCAACATGAAGAGATGCTTGTGCCAGTAAAGACAGAAGAAATGAAGCAAGTAAAGGGAGTAAAAAATAAGTTGTATTGTGGTCATAGGAGTAAAGTGAAAGGATGCTCCACATTTATTATAATGTTGTATCGGGTTTGTGTGGCAAGGCTTTGGTAGTGGTAGGCTACAGGGATGGCTTTTTTGAGAAGCTGCTAGAAGCTTCCCCTATGTCCAGCAAAACTAATCCCAGCCAGCTCCAAGATGGACCCACCACTGGCCAAGGCCAAGCCAGTCAGCAAAAGTGGTAGTGCCTCTGTGATAACATATGTAAGGAGGGGGAAAAAACCTGCTGCACAACAGCAGCTGGAAGAGAGGACTGAGAAGATGTGAGCGAAACAACCCTGCAGACACCAAGGTCACTGGAGAAAGAGAGGGGGTTGTGCTCCAGGCACTGGAGCAGAGGAAGAGCATGAGGTGGAAGAAGCGGCAAAGACAATGTGTGATGAACTGACTGCATCCCCATTCCTCACTCCCCTGTGATGCTCAGCAGGAGGAGGAGGTAGAGAAAATTGCGAGTGAAGTTGAGCCCAGGAAAAAGGGAGGGGTGGGGGAAAGGTGTTTAAAAATTTGGTTTTATTTCTCATTATCCTATTCTGATTTGACTCGTAATATGTTAAACTAATTTTCTTGAGTGGAGTCTGTTTTGCCTGTGATGGTAATCGGTGAGTGATGTCCCTGTCCCTATCTCAACCCATGAGGTTTCATTATATTTTTCTCTCTCTTATCCAGCTGAGGAGGGGGAGTGATAGAGTGGTTTAGTGGGCACCTCATGTTCGGCCAAGGTCCACCCACCACAAATGTATTTAATGTTTATGAAATTTACCACATACTACAATGTAACAGCTACCAGTGTTATGGAGAACAGCTACTAATATATAGGTAATAATTTATTCTTCAAACACCAGCTGCTGCATGTAACTTTTTTCCGCACTTAATATTTCACTAAAATACCACTGAAGCTATGCTGATTATTTGTACCATAATTTGGAATCCTGTTATCTTAAGTGGAATGATCAGAACCAAAGGTTAATTTAGAACTGGATTTAACCATGGATTGCTCAGCTTTAACACTATTTATAGTTAAGAAACAGCTAGTATTTGAACTTTGCTCCTTCCTTTTCATATTGCATATTTAAGCAGAATTTAGCATGAATTCATGATATGAGTCACTGGGCAGTACCTGAATACAATAATGGTTAATAACAATTTATTTTAAATAATACTTTGAAAAGCATATTTGTAATCATTGCACTCAATACTTCTTAAATAAAAATATTTAATTAATAATAATAAATGTCAACAAATAAATCCACACATATCCTAATCCTAAATCTAAACTGCAGAGTAAGTGCTCACATTCCAGATTAGAAAATTATTTTTAAAATTAATTAAGATTAAAAGCTGATGCTGTTAGTCTCAGTTGAACAACTTAGATCTAGTCAAGCTTTTTTGTTACTTGGAACCACATTTAGGATAGATAGATATACAGATGTGTAGATAGGTAACATATATAGAGATACATGGATGTGTGAAGATTTTCATAATCTCTAAGGGGAATTATGTGCTCAGACCATTCAAAAATCACTTTAAATCCTGTGCATTCTAGGATGTAAATTGATGTAAAAAAAATCTATATCTTCTCTTTTCATCTTAGACTATAGCTTGAAACAGAACACTGTACTAAGAGCTCTGTGTGAGCTCCAGAGAGGCTGATTTGTCCACAGAATACAGCATAACACAAAAATGATAGCCTGGGCCCTTCAAATAGAATAGTTGTGTAATCATGATGATAGCACAGCTACTAAGCCTGCTCTCAACACGGTGGTGCACTATCATGCTGACATAGATGATGTACGTAAGGCACTTCCTGTTCTGAAATTAGTTCAGCCAGAAGTGCTTGATGCACTTTACTTCAACTAGTCCTAGCCTGTTTCCCATTGTTTTTTGTGTCCTTATTCTACTATCTCACAGTATTGGTAACACTGTTAATGTATGCTATAGAAAAAAAAAACAAATAAGATGTGATGACTTGCAAACACTGTACCAATGATTCATACCCGAGTAACATCATTTCTTCTTTGTGATATTAGAATTGCTTTTCACAGTGCTGAGTCAGTGAATCAGAATAGTTATTTGTGATTTCACTCAGTAAATCAGGAATGAAGATAAGGCTAAGGATGAAGCTTACATACATTTTCTTCTTCCATATGGTGACAAAAAAATGCAGAGTAATTAATAGTTAACATAATGATGAATAAATGTTACAAAATTTTGCCTTTACCTTGTAGCCCTTTCCTAGATAAAAATGTAATAAAAATTAAGGAAGCTTTGTCCATATGAGAGCTCTAGTACGAGTCACAATTTCTATAACCATAAAATCATAGAATCATAGTATCATTAAGGTTGGAAAAGACCTCTGAGATCATCTAGTCCAAACGTCAACCCAAAAATACCATGTCTACTAAACCATGTCCTGGAGTGTCACATCCACACGTTTTTTGAACCCCTCCAGGGATGGGGACTCCACCGCCTCCCTGGGCAGTCTATTCCAATGCCTCACCACCCTTTCAGTAAAGAAAATTTTCCTAATATCCAGTCTAAACCTCTCCTGGTTGAGGCCATTTCTTCTCATCCTATCACTAGTTACGTGGGCGAAAAGACCATTTTGAGGCCATTACCCCTTGTCCTATCGCTGGTGACTTGGGCAAAAAGACCAACACCCTCCTCACTACAACTTCCTTTCAGGAAGTCATAGAGAGCAATAAGGTCTCCCCTGAGCCTCCTCTTCTCCAAACTAAACCACCCCAGTTCCCTCAGCTGTTCCTCATAAGACTTGTTCTCCAGGCCCTTCACCTGCTTTGTTGCTCTTCTCTGGACACGCTCCAGCACCTCAATGTCCTTCTTGTAGTGAGGGGCCCAAAACTGAACACAGAATTTGAGGTGCAGCCACACCAGTGCTGAGGTGGGGCACAATCACTTCCCTAATAATAGCCCAATAAATAATGAAAAATTTGGAAATAGGACTTCTAGTTCAATATTAATAGCTGCTTTTCCCCCCACTATGCTACAGAAAAAAATCATGCTCCTGTATTGTCTTTAAGTGTCTTCCAGTAAAGGTTTTGCATCTGGCCCAAAAGCAGAAGGAAAATGGTTGTTTTTTAAGTCAGTGTCACCACTTACAACTCATTCTGATATTCAACACTGTACTCAAAAAAGACTTATAGATATTTTTTTTATTTTTTTTTTTATTTTAGCTCATTTCTATACATTTCTATAGCCCAGGTCTATACTGGGCCTGGCAAAAGTGCTGAAAATAATACTTGAAAATGCTCTGTTACCTTTGGTGCTCCTTATGATTTGCCATTTTCTGTTACTATCTTTTCCTTTACAGAAGGTCATACAGAATTTTAAATCTACAATAAGTGTCTTCGTGAGTGATCTTACCTGTGCAATGAAAAGCCAGCACAGTTAATTATTTAGCAATCTTCTATTCATATTTTACCAGTATTACATCCAACATTAGTGTCTTGCTGCATCTTTGTTATTATCTGTTACTGTAAGACATGAAGCTGCTCATAACTTACAATCAGTCTTGAAGATTTCATAATTTATAAGTGACCAAGCAGATGAATAAACTGTCCCATCATCACAAAGGGGTTATAAAGAGATCAAGCCACCAGTTCATATATGACATTATTCTTAAGCAGAGTATATTTGAGAGAAAAAATAATAATTTCAAATGTGAAATATGTTACAAAACCAAAGAGTCAGTATTTCTATGTCTAGAAACTATGAGAAAAAGTAGTTATTAAAACAAGAATTTGTTCTTAAAATGCATGTATACTTCAGTTTGAACAAAAAAAGCTAAATTCTTCAGCCACACCAATGAACATAAGTGTAACAGAGCTATGGTGACCTATGCTGGCCAAAGATTTGGCTATAATAATTTTCTTTCAAGTTAGAAGGTAGAAGGATTCTATTTTCCAATTAGATGGACTGACAAACTAACAATTTTTCAGAGGCAGGAACTAAATAATTACTTCTGTAGCTGGAATGTTCTTTGCCATGTTTCCAGCAAAGGCATCTTTATTTTAGCTGTTCAAGACCAATGGAAATAAGAATTGATAGTAGGAATACCTGCAGATTATTATTTTTTTTTTCCTTACAGAATGTAATAAAGTCTCAGTTAAATCTATAATCTGGTTCCAGAATATGTAAAGGTTCCACTCAAGAAATATGTACAACAAAAGAAATATCTAAAATTGAGCAAAGCAGTTAATTGACATCCCACTGGTAAGCTCTGGAACTGTACATGTTCTGCAAGGAAAGCAACTTATTGAATGGGAACTTTTAAACGCATGGAAAAATAGAAAGCTAGTTACCATTTAAAACCTTCAATTATATTTTGACTTTATTTCAAACTAATATGTACAATTAATGCCAGTGTAAAGGTTAAAATAATTTTCAGTTTTATGTTAGTTATTCTTACATTACTCAGACGTCTTCCTCAGACAAAAATTCTTTTAAATCGATATATTTTATTTAAGAAGCTTAATGAGCAAAAGATAAGGATCCTAGAATTTAGATTTTCAGACCTAACATAGTTTAGTTGACAAAAAATATCCTATATAGCATGTTTGTGTTTTTTTTCTTTTCCTGCACCTGTTATTGTTTGATGTTAGATTACTTCTCACAGAAACAAGCAGAAAGGTTTTAATAGCTAACTTAATTATATATAATTAATAAATGTTACTTATTTAATAATTATTTGTGCATATTATAGCACATCTCTACATTTTTAGTTTACACCTAAATTTCACACGTCAGGGGTTACATCTGCAGCTGTTACATGAAGATTGAACCTTTTTTCATTAAAGTAGATTTCTGCTGGATTAACCTTCTGCTTTCAAAATGTGCTATTTAATCAGTGCTCCTATTTTCTTGTAATGGAAAAGAGCAAAGATTATGACTGTTGGCTTTGTATAAGCATACTGTACAAAAAATAAAGTTTTCTGCTTACACTGCAAAATCATGCAGCCACAAAGAAAAATACTGTAGCATGGAAGAGTATATAATTATGAAAGAGTGGTACTAATTTTTCAGTTGACTATATTTTGAAATGCAGCAAAGACAAAATATTTCTCATGTATTTCACATATATAATTTACAGAATGTAATAATTAGTTTTGAAAATTATTCTATGGAAAGCATTTCTTCCCCAGAAACAAAAAAACAGATAGATCCTCAGAAGAAGCTGAAATAAATGAGTGTGCTGATTTATATATGGCAAGTATTTGATGCAGTGATTTTAATAGAAAGCCATTTTTTATCATAAGGCTAAATGGCATAGCATACAATATTCTAGAAGAGGGAAGAAAATTGTATTTTTCAGGATAAATGATCTTCTAATTACAAACATTATGCAGCAAAATTCAGAGTGAATACAAAAGCTTAAAATAATTACTATTGTTATTGTCAATTGGTAATAAAACATACTTTCATGTATTAATTGCTGATATATTCAAAGAATGAAAAAGTTAGTTTTTTGCATTGTTTTAACAAAGTGATGTATTTTGAAATAGATGGATGCAGAAAGTGCAATGGATTTGTGGCTGAGAAACTCAAGGAAATATGGGGAAAAACTGCTATGCTCTACTGCTGGTTGAACTAGGATGGTGTGAAGATATCCACATTTTGCATGGACTGAAAGACATCTACATTTGCTTTCCATTCAAACTTAGGTTGTGTAGTGCTTTGGAGTGATGTCTGTATTGTATAAGAGACAGTTTGCCTAAAAATTTCAATCTGTGTTCAGTTAGAAACTGAAGAAATACCAGTTCACACAAAATAGAGTTATCGATACAGTAAATCTGGAGTAAATAAAGAAAAACAATCCCCTCCCCATACTCTTTGATAGGTGATGGCTTAAGTTAGATTAAATAGCAAGAGATTGGTCTTCTACACAACTGAAAAAAGATTATGTGAAGCCAAGAGACTCAAACAGTTTGTGTTCAAGCCTTCCTTCTATTATTTTGCTGGTTTTGCTTGTTTGAATTTTACATTTCCTCCCTCAAAAAAACTGCTGTCAAGCCTACAGCTTCATCAGGTGAATACCAAGATCATCACGTCCTAGTTATAAATTGGTAGTTTAAGATTTTCATGCTGATTTTTATGCATTATTGCTCCTTAATGTGATGCTAGTAATTGTAATATTTAAACTGTGCTACAATAATTTTTATTGTGTGTTTTTAACCCCAGATGAAATAAAGTTTTATATTAGCTTAATTTCCCTTCTCAGGCTATTTTTAAGTTGACTTTTTATAACTATACATACTTTTTAATGAATTGTAACAAGTAATCTTAGGGATTTTTTCTTTTTCTTTTTCCTTTTCTTTTTCCTTTTCTTTTTCTTTTTCCTTTTCTTTTTCTTTTTCCTTTTCTTTTTCTTTTTCCTTTTCTTTTTCTTACTTTCCAGAGACATGGATAAAGCTATGTGTGAACTGTGTAGGTAAATTATTTATTGTAATGTTAAGATAAAATTAATGGCTTTTTTGTTTGTTTGTTTTGAAACATGTACTAGTATCTATATAATCATATTAGTTCAGCAGTTTGAGGATCTTGCTCCTGCTTTAGCAAACTTGTCCAGAAAGTTGTTAACACACACTTTATAATCTGTACTTTGATTGTAATTTGAAATCCTCAACTACTTGCTCATTCTGATGTGCCCAGCAGACTTAAACATGTTTACCTAGGAGTTAACAAGATACTTCTGGTTACATGGTAATCCATGGTAGCTACGGGTTCATGGTGTATAATTGGGTGATATAGCCATGATAATTGGTATCATTGCCTCTTTCCTGATAGATAAACAGTCCCATACCGAATTCAGAGAATATATCTATTTAATTACAAAACAGTGATTAAATTCTGTGTTGCAGATTTTCTTTATATATCCACAGTGAAAATCAAGAGAAAATTATTATATTTTCACTTAAAAACTCTTAAAATAGTTATTCCTTAAAAATGTTTCTTGTAATAACCAGTAGAAATCCACAAAAGACAAGAGTATAAAGAAAGCCAATGGAAAGAGCACGCCAACCAAGTTAGAAAGAAGTACAAGAAGGTAACATGGTTATAAGGGACTGCATAGTTATTTTTCTTGTTGATACTGTATGATTGCATAACAGAGAGGAAATCAGCCTTTGTGGCCTGTTCCAGCTGTTGTACACTCAATTGTGTGGAACCATGTAAGGACACAAGGAGATTTTGTTGGCTCTGATTACTTAGGGGAGAACCTTTTCAGATGTGGGGTAGGATAGGTAAAATGCAAAAGACAGAGGTAGCAAGAAAAGTTGGAAAGAACACTAAAAAGAGAACAATATGCAGTAAGGACTCAGAAGGGATTAAAAAAAAGATACTTTTTCTGGAATCTCAGAGGTACTATGAAGAATTTCTTGCCACCCATTGAAGGTTGCTGGCCTGAAAATAAAGCTAGAGTAAAGGAAGCAATGAGCAAGCAGGAGATAAATTTCTGATTTCTTCTACTTTAACTTGGCTCATGCTCTGGAAGTTACAGCCCACAGATAAAACTGTCACCAAAAAATCTCAGCTGGAGTAGTTGTATTTTTTTTTAAGTTCTGCCTTGGGCCCAGCTACAAAATAAAGGAAGCATACCTGTTTCAACTGTGTTCTTCATTAAACATTTTTAATGCCTTTCTGATATGCTTATTTTAGGGGAAAAGACCTGAAAAATATGATTAATAAAGTTCAAATAAGTGTTAGTGAATAAAGTGTAGTAGGTAAAGTTCAGTTAAAAACATGTCTAACCTTAACACTTTCTCTCTCTTCTTGCAGACCGTAACATGCATTGATAAGAGCACAGGAGAACAGTTGCCGCAGTGTTCCTTAAGTTTTTGGATTTCTGAGAATGTACTCAATATTAGATTGTGTATCACACGTTAAAAACAAGATCTCTGCACAGATTCATACATCTGATCCTTAGTAAATAAGTATCAATGTTAAACTTACTTCAGATGCTTCAAAATGTGCGTAATACATTAGCAATGCAAGCAAAGCAAGCCTGTACTCATAACTCTTCATTACTTACAAACTGAGAGCCAAGTAATACAATGTAAACTAATTTTTATTTTTAAAGTGTATTTTCCAACGTGCCATTTTCATACAGTTCACTCTTTAAAATTCATGAGCCTGAACAAAGAAATGCTTCCCTTGACTTTTAGCAAATTCTTCACACAAGCAAGTTTTTAGAAGTTAAATCTAATTTTGAATTATCAACTGAAAAGCAGAGTAAGAACACAAAAAGGTAGACTACTATGGGGAAAACTTGTAATAACAAGCTTTACTGAGGAAAATAATGCATTTTTTATTTCAGAACCATTCTAATATTTTAAGCAGTTTTCAAAAATATAAATTTGAAATTAATTAATGATTTCCAAAATTAGCCAAGGTCATGAGGTTCATAACTAGGTTCAGATGCTCTCATAAAATTTTTAAAAGTGTAATTTTTTAAACATAGACTGGTTTGAATCAATACAATTGAGAGAAAAATAGGTATAAGTCATTACTTAGCCAGATATAATTGACCTGATTATTCTTTTAATGATGTTAAAATACCTTTAAGATCTCAGATACCATGTGATTTGAATAGCCCTTCATCTCTAATGTAATTATTCTTAGAAAAATCCTGCCAAGCAGGAAATTAATACTGACTTCAATTCAGAGCTTAGGAACTGAGGTCCAGAAAGCTTAAAGGTATGCCTAGTTGGGTATATAGGTGGTTAACCAAACTCAGTCACTGAATGTTAACATATCAAATATGGGGGCTTAGAATATATATTTGATTATGGTAGGCCTTTCTACTGTGTCATAGATGGACTGCTTCTCAGCTGAGAAAGTAACAGAGCTGAGTATGTAACAGAGAAAGAAGACTAGCTTCCTAAATTGCTGCTAAGTTGTGACTGTGTGATCTCTCTTTGTTTATCCTGAGGCTAATTCCGGTGGATGGGAACAAATCATTTGTGGAAATTCACCTAAATACAAAAAGGATGATTGTATTTGAACAAGAATTGAACCCATTATTCGTCAACCCCAGATAAAGACTGTAATCACTGATGTATCTGCCTGTTACATGGCCAAATACTGTAATATTTATTGTACATTTTGTAACTGCAGTTTGTAGGATCAAATTCTCAACAGGCAATAAAGTGATTTCATTCAGTTCAAAGGGGTTAGGCAGATCCACTGACTAAATAACTACCCTATTATTAATTTCTGTATTTACCTCTTTATTTGTTATTAAAGTAATAAAAATCAGCTTTGATCTCCTGGTCTGAGAAACAACTAGAGGACTTTGCAGTTTTATACCAGCACTTAAACAGTAAAAGATGCTAAATTTCAAATTTCAGTTTGCAATTTCTTTACATAGTTTTTGATCTCCTCATTGTTTCCTCCCTCCCCCCCAGGTTCTGATTATATTTGGAAATTATTAAATTTGTTTTAAGATTTTTTGTTTTGAAATTTCACTTAGTGATGAAACACAAAGTTTAAAAAAAAAAACTGAGCATCAATCGCATTTGCAATCAGTTCAAATTAAATTTTTCAGGTTTTGTTTTTGGAAGTGAAATTAACCATGCAGATAGTAAAATATAGCAGGTCGTCTTATTTGACAGCCTCTAGCTGTCGCTAGGTGGAATGCATCTTGTCTCTGCAGGGTCTCTCTAAAGAATCTGTCCATTTCCTGCTCATTCTTTGAGTAGATACCATGACACTTGCTTACCATCTCCTGCAGCTCCGTCACCTGGTTCTTCAGCCAGAGTGCTTCCTTCTTGCGAGGCCACTGATACCTCCAACCCAATCTCAGAGAGAAACAGCAAGCAATCCCTGCAGGCTGAGACACGCATGACTGTATCCTCCTTCTCTTCTGATTCAGATCAGTCATGTCTTCTAATGCTCCAGAGAGGCTGCTCCAGCTGGTGCCTTGTTCCACATCACTGTGATTATGCTGACTCTATCAATCCCACACCAGTGAGAAATAGAGTTAAAAGTGTCTCTATCCCCATTTTGGAAGCTTTGGTACTGTTCCAAGATGGATGCAAGATTCCTAGGGCTGCGGTCAAAGAACAGGAAGTTTATCACTAAGACATCTCCCCAAATAGAGAACAGCTCTAGATTCTATACTGTTCACACAACTGTTTACTCATTTTTCACTTATCAGTTACCAAATCAAATTGTCCTGGTTTTAGTTTAGTTCATTTTCTTTCTAGTAGCTGCTATAGTGCTGTGTTTTGGACTTAGGATGAGAACAATGCTGATAACATGCTGATGTTTTAGTTGTTGCTAAGTAGTGCTTACACTAGTCAAGGATTTTTCAGCTTTCCTTGCTCTGCTGGGTGCACAAGAAGCTGGGAGGGAACGCAGGCAGGACAGCTGACCCAAACTGGCCACAGGACTATTCCATATCACCTGACGTCACGCTCAGTATAGAAACTGGGGGAGCTGGCTGGGGGGCAGCGATCGCTGCTTGGGAACGGGCTGGGCATCGGTCGGCGGGTGGTGAGCAATTGCATTGGGCATCACTTGTTCTGTATTTTCCATTATTATTATTATTATTATTATTACTACTATTATTTCCTTATTTCTCTGCTGTCTTATTAAACTGCCCTTATCTCAACCCATGGGTTTTAGTTTTTTTCGGTTCTCTCCCCCATCCTGCCAGGGCAGGGGGAGGGTGAGCGAGCGGCTGTGTGGTGCTTAGTTACCGATTGGGGTTAAACCACAACACAAATATATAAATGCTATTGAGAGCATCACCTTGAAATGTTGATTAGGTACAATTTTTTTTTTTTTAATATTTGTATGCAAAGATGGTGCACATAACCTTCTTTGGACCTTCTGCCATCTACTGTCACAGTACAGTGATAATATTCATTATTGTTATGTAGAAACTGTTTTTATTTATCTTTCTGATAGCATATACTTTATTATTCTGGTGTAATTTCTTCTCCTCTTTTCATTTTCTTGAGAGAAAGTATATCCAGTTTTAAACTGTTAATGCTACTATTGATTTCAAATTGATATAGCTTGCTTAATGTTTTATTGTGAAGCACTGACATCCAAACTGCATTCATAAGTGATATCAAATCAATAGTGAAATGTTTGATGCAGTTAGAAATGCTTTGGAGATATGTCTGAAGACACTCTCTTTTATCAGAAAACCTTTCATTTTATGCCTCCCAACTAATTGTTATGTAACCTGTTAGCAAGCAACTCACCCGGGGGTTATCTAAAGACATTTTACTTAGACCTTAGCATGTGAAGCATTGAAACTCCACAGAAGAGAAATTACAGCATTGCCCTCTCTCTTCTTACAGGCATTTTAAAGGATTCCTCTGTTTAAGTCTGTCACTTACAAAAATTTTCCACAGTCACTTTTGTAAAAGGTCTCTTGAGTTGTGACCAGAGTTAAAGTTTCAGTGTATTTAGTACAATTAATACATACAACTGCAAACAAAGTAGAATGAAACAGAACTTGTCTATCTTAGCAATACTATGTGCAAAGGTGCTTTACTATGTCAGTAGACAACACAGAAATACAGTGTAAGAGAAATGTGTAAGAAAGGAAACCTTTTCTATATAAAATATTGGAATTTAAGCACAGACATAGGCTGTTTTTATCTGAACTGTGAAATAGAAAATTTTCATGTCTGCTGTCATGAGAAGGTGAGAAAGAAAATGGTATAGTTCTGGTAATAAAAGTAAGGACTTACTTATTTTATGCTTCATCTTACAGAATATAAAAACAAACAAACAAACAAACAAAAAACCATAACAAGTCAAGACCCTCATTCCTGTTAATATTTTTGTTGATTACTCAAAAATTTCAGCTAACCTACAAAACTGTGTTTGCAGTGGGGTTAATTAAGTGACCTACCAATACAAAATTTCACAAAATATTTAAAGTTGTTTATGGCATCTATAATAGTTTTTTAAACATAGCTTTTCTTTTGAAATGTCTCTAAATTTATAGCACATTAGGAACATTTTAAAAATGGGTTATGCCTGAATTCCTTCCTTCCTTAGTTTTCATTTGGCAACCTATCTTTAAAAATGTCCTCCTACACAAAACTTGGTCTGATGCAACGAATAGTTTAAGAGAGGATTTTTTGGTGTTCTTTATTCTAAAATAAAAATTAGTGTGAAAGGTGGTAGCTGACACATTTTACAGATCAAGAGATATAAGTTTAACTCTGCCTTTTCTGGTTTCAGTTGTTATCTAAGAATTTAGCAATTAAAAAATATAAGCAGAATGCTATGACAAAGCTGAGATGCATAGCCAATTTGTCATTTTTGTAGTAGGAGTAAACAAAGGACAATGTTAGAGGTTTACTTTTTGGCAGAAAAAGTGAATGCATAGATTTTGTGAATGTGGTAGTAATAAATCACCCAGTAATATGTTGACAAATTACATGTGAATTTGCTTAGATAAGCAAAAATGAACTTTTATCACTTGGACAGGTACTGAGCCCCAGATTCTAGACATCTAGACAGGACTGGGTATTTAAACAGGTATGTACTGAAGAGTTATCAAACTTGATGGAGGCACAGTCAATACAACCAAGAGGGCTCCATTCAGAGGGCTTAAAATAGGCCTAAGTACCATTTGAGACTCTGTAAGATAAACCACCAGAATATTTGTGTAGGACTGTAAGATGTGACACAGGATCTACAGAATACCTTCATCCTTTAAAATCATCAACGAGATGCCTGGAGGATGCTGCAGGGCATCTCAAATAGCACCACACAACTTTATGGACAAGTAAGACAAGATCCACTGAGTATACTATTTTCCCCTTTTCTATGAGGAAAGCTTATTTGTTTAACAAATGTGTAGACAACTAACATTAGATGTCTGTAACATGAGGCTTAATAACAAACTTAGTGTTAAAATTAGATTGTCCCTGAAATATAATGGGAGTTTAGCTAACAAATCTTCATATTTTGGTGCCTAAATTTGATTTCTGTGATCTGGAGTCGAATCCCTCCTTTAAATCTGAATGTATCAGCTCAGAGGTATTTCTAGACATAAAAAACAGGTTAGATTAGTTCTATCACAGAAGTCATTACTTCTGTTCTTTATCTGTAAGGAAGTCTACATGAGAAACTCAGATAGATGTAACTATATGGAAGACATCTACAGTTAGTTCTTATCTTTTTATGCTGACCAAGAACAGATGGCTGGTGGGAATTGACCTATTCAAGATATTGTCACTGACTCTGGTTGCAAACCAGAAGGGTAGAGGTAGCCTTAAATTCCTGTGAGACCCTTGTCAATGTTCCCTTAATGTTTTGAGATGTCAGGATATTGTAAGTGGCACTAGATGTCTATATTTATGCAACTGAACTGTTCCTATAATCACAAGACATGATTACATTTAATAAATTCTAAATTACATTATTTTAGGAGTAATATTTTTAGCCATGTTTGTCTAGAACTTTAGATATAGTTTCTACTGCTTAGTATTCTGTACCAATATAAAGCTTAACACCAGCTCCCAGGTTTCTCTTTCTGCACCCAAACAAGTCAAGAAAGACACTGTGATAAAGCAGCTATTTAGAGAAGTGTCCCTTATATTCTAGAAAAAGAGGAACACATACTACATGTTCCTCTGAATTTTGATTCATTTACATCCTGTTGTTCACCTCTGCAGTGGCTTAAATCATTAAAGCATTAGCTGCCCATCCTGCTGTGCAAGAAAACACAATTAGTAACTAATTTGACATGAGACTGAAAAAGTGATTTTTCTATCATCTTTCTTTGAAGGTGATATCAGTGTTGTTCCATGTTTCTTGCGTTTCTTTTTTTTCTTTCTTGATACATGATATTTTATCAGATAATTTGTTCTCTGTGAGCAACATAATTTACTTAGACTGATTTTGAATATACATAGTTTCATTTTCTACACTAGTCTCCCATTGTTATCAGATAACACACAAAACATATCACTTTCACAGCTGGCAACAAAATCTATGATAATTTGAGAAGCTTATTAGAATATATTAGAAATGTATGTAGGACATTTAGCTCCTTGCACATCCTTTCATGTTGAAATCCATATGTTAAATCTTTACATAAATAAAGGATACTTTTCACAAAAATAATATAGATTATTTTCCTTTCTAATGTATTTAAACAGCATTTGTTAGACACCAAGGGAGGTTCACTGACAGGTGCTTGAGGAAATACTTCTGATCAGCTCAAAAATTGACCGTCAGAGGTGTGGGCAAGGAAATCATCATAGAGAGAGTGAAGAGATAGCCTAGCTCAACATGACATTTAAAATTTCAAATAGTGACAAATTATATTACCAGGCACCCAATGTGTTACTTGATTGTCACCAAGTACAGGATAAACTAACATAACATTTACTGGAAATAAGCAAAGTTGTGAGATTTGATCCAATTAGAGGTGTCACCATGGGGGATCCAGGGACTTGTGTTGTTTCTCAAGTACTGATTTCTGTGTTACAAGGTCAGCCTTTTCTCAGTTCCTTGCCTGACAGCTCTTCACTTGGTTGTTTTAGAGCTTGTAATAGCTTTAAATAACAATACTTCCCATTGATTATGTAAAGCCCATTTGTGACTTTTGAAGTGCTGCAAAAGTTGTTAAGAAATCTCTGTGTAAAATGGAGAAGAGAGGCGACGAAGCAGGAGAGGAAAGAAAAGAAGCAGAAAGACAAGACAAGAAAAAAGAAGGAAGGGTAATTAATGATTTAGACCTAATGGTTTTAGTGGGATGATTTCAAATCCATTTTCTGCTAAATTCAGAATAGAAACTCAATTTGTATTGAAAGACACTGTCATAGACCACACCCTACTGATCATCTAGAGGTTGCTTTCCTCCAGGCGTCCTAGGAGAAGATAAATTTCTTCTGGTTTTTATAAGTAATTATTTTGAATTGAACTAGAGAGAGATAGACACTAAGGGAAGAATTCAGCCCACTTACTTTTTATCTTACTCTGATTTAGGCAAAATGAGTTGTCATATGTTTTCTATTATCTGTGGCTTCCTGATCTTTGATGCATATAGTATTTTTCAGTCTTGCTAAGAAAAGTTCTCTAGGCACCTAATCACAGTTTCCTAGACATGCTCATAAACATTCCTTTTTATGTGAGTGGGTGACTAAGAGCAACTTCAATTCAAAGATAGGCCAGAAGACACAAAATTCTGCTTTAATTCCTGGAAAAAATTAATCCATTAGATATGCTTAGACCATGCCTTAAATAAATGATAGTATTAAATTTGGTGCATGGAACTCTCAGATTCTTATATGTAGTTGCCAAAGAGTTTAAGTATTCCCATATGAAACAGAACTGCTACAGTTGTTCTTCCACAAACAGACATTTAAATTCATTATTTCACTTGTTAAAAAGTATTCTAGCCAAAATATAGGACACATTTGGAGGTATTTATTTTTCCATTCTTCCTATTGAAACAAAGAATGCAAGACAATATTGTGAGAAAGATTCCTACCCTTGTGTCCCACAGAAAGAACCAAATTACTGCTGCATAGAGATATTTACTGATTGTACATTTTACTTCAGACAGTGTTTATGGGCTGGATGGTGAGTGGGCAGGGAAGTTGGGAAGAGGACATAGAGTAGGCTAACATAGTCATTGCTTTCATCACCTAATTCTTTACTATAGGAAAACCTATTGACTACAGAAATCCAGGTCTCTGAGACAAGTGGGAGAGTCTGGAGCAAGTAAGACTTATCTTTAGAAGAGAAGGTTAGGGAAACTTTGAACAAACTGTACAAAATCAAGGCCATCTACAGATACATCCCCAGGTCCATGAGGGAGCTGGTCTTCACACTACAAGGCCACATGGATAATCTCTGAAAAGTCATGGCAGCTGGGGGAGGTTCCTGAGTACTGGAAGGAAACAAATGTCTCTCCTATCTTCAAGAATGGCAGAAAGAATGATCTAGGGAACTTGATCCTTGAGAGGACAAAGCAAATAATCCTAAAAACATCATGAAGGAAATGAAGGCCAAGAAGGTTATTTGGATTAGTCAACATGTATTTGCAAAGAGTAAATCATACTTGACCAACCTGATAGCCTTCTATCATGAAATAACTACTCGGTGCATGAGGGGAGACTAATGAGTGTTGATTCTCTCAAATCAAGCAGGAGTTCTGAAACTGTTACTTATAACATCTTCATAGACCAACTGAAGAACTACCTGTTAGGCAAGCAGGCTATGAGGTGGACTGAAAACTGGCTGAACTGGTGGGCTCAAAGGGTTGTGATCAACAGCACGAAGTCCATCTGAAGACCAGTCACTAGTGGCATACTTCAAGGTCCATACTGGGGACAATACCTTTTATATATTCTTTAAGGATCTAGATGATGGGACAGAGTGCATGCTCAACAAGTTGCAGATGATACAAAACCGGGAAAAAGGGTTGATACACCAAATGTTTTTATTGCCATTCAGAAGGACCTTGACAGGCTTGAGGAATCGGCAGATGGGACTCTCATGAAAGTTCAGCAAAGGGAACTGCAAAGTCCTAACCCTGACAGGGGAATAACCCCATGCACCACTACAGGACAGGGTTTGACCAGCTGGAAAGCAGCTCTTCACAGAAGGTCCTGGTGGGACACACTGGAGCAGGTACACCAAAGGGCCACAGATATGATTAAGGGATTGGAGGAGCATCTGTCATACAAACAGACACTGAGAGAACTGGGATGGTTTAACTTAGAGAAGTCTCAGGGCAGATCTTATTGATGTATATAAGTATCTGACAGGAAAGAGTAAAGAAAACAGATAAACATAAGAATATCAGGAAAGCATGAGTGTGGTCAAGCCCTGGAACAGGTTGCCTAGAGTATCCAGCTATGGAGATATTAAAAATCTGACTGGACACAGTCCTGGGCAATCAGGTCTACGTACCCTTGTTTTGAGCAGGGAGGTTGGACTAGAAGATCTCCAGAGGACAGGTAGCAGTCTCCTAAAGAAACAGTCTCATCAGTAGGCTAAAGATACAGCTTTCCCAGAAGTTGTCCTTCTGTCAGTACCTGACTGAGAAGTGTTTAAAGAATTTTGTTGAATCACTACTATGGAAAAGGCTTGTAATATAACTTCTTCATTCTACTTTGTAAGGAACCCAGTCACAGGAAAATATATTGCATTCTGAATCCCAGGTGAAGAGATGTGAAGATCACTCAGCTCTGAGATGAATGATCTTTAACACTTCTGTATCGTTTATATATCTAATGGCTGATTCTATGCAGCTCCTGATCTATTATTAAAGAGTATTAAATTGCCTACAAAGGTTCTTATGCCTGTTATAGTCAATAACTCAATGCATAAAAAGGTAGATATTTCTTTCTAGTCCTTTAAATTGTTCTTCAAAGGCACTTACACCTTTCAATTGAGCATACAGGGAGCTCCAGTACTGTGAATCACTCTGCTTGTCCTGTAGAACATAGATTTGAAACCAGCTGAACTAGAAGGCAACCTAAGCACCCACCCTGAGACTTTAGGCTAAAGATTTGAAATGTAACTAAACATCAATTTCCTAAATATTAGGCACTTTTCACACACCATTGCTGTCTACATTGTCTTAGCCATGTTCTGTTAATAATGCTTCTAATTGAACTTATGCTCCAACTAATTCATAGAGGAAGATTAATTAGCCATGTATGCTTATGAAGTGTTGGAACTTAAAGTACTTTAGATAGTAAAATAGCTAATGATTTAGTTTAAAGGATAACAATCAAATATAAACTGGCAGATACATACCTTTGAGGGTGAGGTGGAGTCTATAATTTAACAGTTGATTTGTCTTGGAAAATTAGGCCTTTTACCAATCTCCCCTGGTTCTTTGAATTCACATTGTAAATGTAAATGTAATGAAGATTATTGTTGTCCTGGTTTCAGTTGTTTACACTTTTCAGCTTCCCATGCTCTGCCAGGTGCACAAGAATCTGGGAGGGAATGCAGGCAGGACAGCTGATCCCAATTAGCCATCAGGGCTATTCCATACCACCTGATGTCAAGCTCAGTATCTAAACTGGGGGAGTTGGCCAGGGGAGGGAGTGATTGCTGCTTGGGGGCAGGCTGGGTGTTGGGTGGTGAGCAATTGTGTTGTGTATCACTTGTTTTGTATATTCTGTTGTTATTATTGTTATTTTCTCTTTCTCTGCTGTCCTATTAAACTGCCTTTATCTCAACCCATGGGTTTTAGGGTTTGGTTGTTGTTTTCCCCCCTCCCTGATTCTCTCCCCCATTCCACTGGGGTAGGGGGAGGGGGAGCGAGTGGCTGTGTGGTGCTTAGTCGCCAATCTGGGTTAAACCACAACAATTGTAAATGAAGATTATTAAACTGGAGTTCTATAAAGGATAAAACTGTAAGTATAAGCCAAAATAACTTGTTTCAGACATTCAGGCAGCATGTTCATTGAGAAAACCAATCAGGGAAAAAAGCCTACCCAGCAAACACCAAGAATTTTTAACTGAAATAACAGCTTTAAAATGTTTCTGAACTGAATTTTGCATTTTTTTTCAGTTTAGATACATCAGCCTCTCTTTTTGTGTTTCTTTCACCCTCAGTAATCTGAAAAGTTTTGAAAAGATTGTTGGAAATGCTGAATATCTATATCCATCCTCCCAGTAATTGACTAAAAATATGTAAGAATGTAAAAAGAAAAGCAAATACTAGGTATTATCTAAACTACTTAGTATACTTTCCATAACTTCATGAATGCATAGGGAGTTTTAGAAAACAGCAGAAGGCTGAAAATGGGAATGGGTTTTCAAAGTGGAAGTCTGGACAATCATAACTGTTTTAATATGGCATACATCTCTGAACAGACTAAAATGAATTTTAATACACTTTCAAAGTGCAATGGTATTGCTAAATCATGTCATTACTAATACTTGACAGCTGAAGGATTGTGGAATTTTTCATCTTGAAAACATTCATAATGTGTCTTGGACATAGTTTCATTAGTTTCATGTGCTGAACATGCCATTACCAACCTTCCTTATTAAAACCTTTGTATTGTCACTTTTCCTACCATCCTTTCTGTCCTTACAGTCTTGATATCTTCTCCAGTTTCTTTCTCATCTCTATAGGCATGTTATCCATCACTAGGTTTCATCACTCTTCTTCTTTTAAGAACTTAAAACTCTTTATCACTTTTTAAAAATTTAAGGCAATCCTTAAAAAAAAGATGGTATACTTTAAAAAAAAAAAATTGCACTTTGTACTGTTCTTCAGTAACCAACTCCAGTCCTGTTACCTGACAACATATTCCTTCTCATCAATCTGTAATAAAGTGCAAATGAAAATTCACTATTTGCCATCAGATTATTTGGGAAAACAAAACTTTGCACACCCCTTCTCTGAATAAGTCTGCTCTCCTGAAGTCTAAATTCCTTGCTACTTGCTTTCTTCTCTTTCCTTAGGATCTTCAAGCTCTATCATCTCATGGTCACTGTAGTCACAGCTGCCATTTACTATCATTATAATGAGCCAGCTATTCTTTAATTATCAGCTGCAGGACAAGCACAGCAGCACCTAAAGTTAGCTCATCCAGGACTTGCATTCAGCTACTCCTTACACCCCTCATCATCTTCTCCACCTATCTTTTTTAAAGACCTACTATCCATACATCACAATACTCTATTAGTTCATGCTAGCCTGCTATATATTCATAATTCTGTGTAATTTCTTTTTATTCTTATAGGAACCAGTTCCTTGGTTCATTCCCATACTGTACATATCAGAGGAAAGACACTTCAGATGGATGTCTGTTCATTTCACCGTTCATTCAGGAAAAAGAGAACATCTTCCCCGTTGCTCTTTCCCACCCACATTCTCCCACTTCAGGCTTTGACCTCCTTTCTCTGATGAACCTTGCTTAAATCTCTCCTCATTGTGCTAGCAAGAGGCAACTTTTTTGCCCCATTTTATCAGGTGAACCCTGTTTAACAGCTCTTATTCCTTGAAATGGGTTCATGGATATAGGAGCCAAAGCCCTGAACATGACAACTGTGCAGCCAGGAGTTGACCTGCAGGATGCATGTACTTCTGTTTCCTTTCACTTTAACAGTATGATTGAGGACATCACCAGCTGGCTTTGTCCTTTTCATCTAGCCCTAAAAGTCCCAAGCTTCAAGCTCCCGTGGTTGTGGGAATCTTTGTCTCCTACCCCTGCCCAAGCACAGCTTTTGAATGTTCCTTGGGTCAATGCATCTTTAATCACATGAATTGGACTGTGTCCTTTTTTATCACTGTGCTGAGCTGACTGGTAGTCATGTCAAGCAACACATCTGGGCCTTTGGTGTTACCCTGTTTACACCAACTGTAACTAGGTCTCTTTTGCATAACCTATTTCTAGTACTTTTGGTTTGCTAGCATTCCCCACTATCAATTTCCGATAAGAAACAGCACAAACCTTCTCTGTCTGTTCTGAGAGCTTCCTGCTTGGCAATCAGCTGTCTCTATTGGCATTCACTGTCTTTCAGTTCCCAGCTCCTTGGTGAGTAGACTTCTGATTTTCATCTGGAAAAGAGTGGACTCTTGTAATTTTCACCAGGAGAAAAAAAAAAAAGTGGGTTTTTTGTTGTTTTTTGTTGTTTTTTTTTTTCCTCTCAGTTGCAGACATATATGTGGAGTACAGGTACAGGGTTCTGGTAATGAGAGGGGATGTATCTATATGGAATGATATCTCAAAAATTAATTGATGCTATGCCAATGACAATGTTTTTATGTAAGAATTTTCTATGTCTTATTTTTGTAGTTGTCTTTGCTTAAAGGCATAGTTTGCAAGACATTTTCCACTTAAGAACACAGATTGCAATTACATGAAATATATGACACTAGTCTGAAAAGTCTAATCCTACTTTTACCATTCTGTTCTCTTGATATTCTACTCTAGGCTTATTTCAGTATTTCAGAATCTGTGAGATTATGGAACATGATGGTGTAGTGTGTAACCCTACACAGTCAGAAGTTAATTGGTATTTAAAAGCTTTAATTCCAAGAACCTGTCAATGGTTTGAAGCTTATTTTAACAGAAAAATACAAAGAGAACAGCAGAATGGGAGCTCTACCAGGGTACAAGTGAGATGTAGGAATTTAGACCTAACATGTTTATATACCTGAATATGCTTTAGTGTGGAAAATTGATTATTTGTCACCCTTGGGAACAGAGAATCTGTATTCTACTGTAAGTAATATGGGAAAATAGTACTCAGGGAGATCAAAATTTAGTCTGAATTAAGGCTTAATATCAGTAAGTATGCAGTGAGTGAAGGAAGTAACAATTACCCAGTCACCAAGAGAAGCAAAGCCTGAAAGTCCTTGTCTGACTTTGACTCAGAATGATCTGTAGTTTGTGTCTCATATGGCAGATCATTCATACCTTTGTACCTTCTGTAGCAATGGCAATGTTCATTTGAATCACCTAATGTTGGATTTAAATTCAGCTTTGTTTATTATTGATTAAACATTTTATTAAACTCATTTGAATGTTTATGTCCCTCACTTTTATGAATCAATTTCTTCAGACTGAATGAGCCATTTTCAATCCATGGAAACTAATTTCCAGTCTGTTGATTTGTTTCTATAGAAAGAAATTTTGGGTACCAGTGTGCAGCTACATAAAAATTATTACCCTTTTCTTGATGGTCATAGAATATTATTGAATGCTTAAAATTATATACACTATAAGTCATATTGCAGTGCTTCTTGTTACAGCTAGCAGCGAATAAAAATCCCACTGGGCAGTACTATTATACTCTAAGTGCTGTAGTTATTCTGATTTTCCAGTTCACTGTCTTGATGTTTACTATCTTCTCTGTAAGTATATATAATATACTCAAAGTCCACAAAAAACCACCATGTCTTATAGACAAATGAGCTCGGAGACAAATGACTTATTTCTGTTGTAGAGAAAGTATAACTGTATATTTCAAATAGAGAAAATGGATTCTCTTTTCAATGCAAGCCACATATTTTGGATTCTTTAAACAGGCTTGTTGCCCTCATTAAAGTCCTATCTAATTTAAAATATCTGTAAATATATGAACTGCATTCTTCCATGAATACCAACATAGACCTCACACCCAGCTGATACACTTATTGAGACCCAAGGCTCCCCCACTCGCCAGCGAGTACAGTTTAAAGTTTGCTAGTAAACACACACACTACACACACACACAGTTTGGGGAAGATACAGACACTCGCCCCCCAGCAGCCAGCACCAGGCACATGGGCTATGACCAACAGTCCTGCTCCAGTGGCTGGTGCTAAGCCCATCGCTCACATTCACCCTGGTCTCCCCAGTAGCTGTTGTATGGGATACACATCATTCCTGCCCCAGTGGCTGGGAGTTAAAGACCCTGACTCATTCCAGTTGCTGATGCTGAGACCCTGCTAGCTCTGGTAGCTGACACTACAGGCCAGGGGCACCCACAGCCCCAGTCTGACTCCAGTAGCTGACACCAGATTTCACTCACACACGCACTGGTCTCACCAGCAGCTGGTACTAAGTTCTTGCAGCACACACACGCACACATGGGATGGAGAGTGATATGAGTTAAGAAAAGATTTAATAAGATAAAAGAAGAGAGGACAGACTACAGTGATCAGGCACACTGCTTATCCAGACATGTATACTGACTGGTCTCATTTTACGCACAACTGGCCTCTTTTATACCCCTGTCTTCCTATCTTCTTCTCTGTCCCCCCCTGCTCCTCCTTCCCCTGCACATTGCCTCATCAGTTGGCACAGTCCTACTGAACCCCTCCAACATCCTGGACGCTCAGGTTTGCATCCTTATCAGATGCAAAGTCCCAGTTTACCTGCAGTTTCTTTATAGCCCATCAATTAGTGTGACTGACCAGGTTTCCTTCTGGTTATCATTTGTTAATACTAATTTTTTTAATGTCTCTGTGTGTCTCCCTCTCTTTCCTTATCTCCCCAGCTGAAAAAATAAACATTTTTACACCCCATATACTCTTACCAATTCATACCACTGATCATGTTTGTGCTTATCATGACCTCTCTTACTGTGTGTCGGCCACGTTTGTCTCTGCATGTTCTGGTTTATGGCTCCTTTGATCAGATGCCCTCAAAGGAGCATACATGCTCCTTCCACATAACCTTACACTTCCAAATTCTCTCTGCATAAGTGTACATAGGTGCAAAAAGTATGTATAAACTTTTTTGATTGCACTGCCTTTGACATCTTGAGTCCTATCAGACAGCATAAATTACAGGCATTAAATAATTGGATCAATGCTATTGTCATCAAGAATTCACATGTTAAAAATGATAGTTGTAGTTTAGTGAAAATACATTTTAGGATACCATCAAATCAAAAATTATGTCAGAGGGTTACAGCTACAGTGCATGAATACATGACTACAACAAGTGTAAAGTAATTGAAAATCAGCTTTGTTGTATCCTATTAATTACAGCCAGAGACTATGAATTAGGAAACACAGTTCCTTTTCTTTCATATCTGTTTTTGACTCACTACATTATTATAAGTGATTTAGATTTTCTTGGGCATCTTATGTTCAATACTCATTTGGAAAATAAAAGGTAATAAAATAAAATAACATTCACTTACATTCCAATACTCAAGGGACATTTATGACATGTTTGTAAAATACTTCAAGAGACTTCATCATAGATTTTATTTATCTAGGCATATATATATTTCTTTATATATAGATATACCTATACACACATAGAAATCGTGTTCATCTGTGAGAAGTGTTGTTACTGCTTACCTGTAAGACCTTACCTTCATTTTAGAACATGCAGTTCTATGCTCAGAGGCATTCATTTTCAGCTATTTAAATAAGTCACCTACTATAATGAATTCTCTTTAAATTAGAGTTTCATTGAAGGGTGCTGATTACATCTGAATAAAGCAGCAGGGCAAGTTCAGAATGTTCCTACAGAGTAGGAATTAAAGATAGAAGACAGAGAATCTCTGTGGGGCTTTAACCTTATCTAATTAAAACTCCTCCTGAAAACTGCTTAATTTTGACCTTCAATTTTATTTCAGGTAAAATAAATCAATTTCTGTTTTCTGAATCAAGGAATTATTAAAAAAAAAAAAAAAAAAAANCACATCGAAAAATTATTAAAAAAAAAAAAAAAAAAGAGAGAGAAAATGTGAGTTTGGCATTTTACTCAATGCTTAGTAGCATTTAGTACTGAATTCCTTGTCCAAGGTTTCTATCAACACTTAAAAAGGCATAAGTAAATCAATTGCTGTAAAAAACATCATATTGTCATGAGCAAAGCTCACAGTTTATTGAAGGTGTTGTTTATTATAAAGAGTTACAAACATCACCATATTAGAAAAAAATTTTGACGTCTTGCTTTCATTGTTCCTGTTCTGTGCTTTTAAAATGTACAAGTACATTGCTAAGTTGATCAAGCGTATCTTATGGAGATAGTTCTCCTTGCAATAGCTTAAGAACACCTTTTTCCAACTGCTAGCCATTATTGTCTTTGAGAATTTCTGTCTGTCAACATATTTCATAGAAAGCTAGAAGCTTGGAAACTCTCTTCACAGAGATGCAAAAATTTTAATCAGGTCATTTGCAATTTGCATGAGGTTACTAATCACAGAGATGAAAGAATACCTTTTCCTAAAGAAGTTTTACTGTGGAAACCAATCTAATAATAATTTTCTAATAATGTAGCTTACTGTAGACTATTGGTGAGAAGAGAGAGAATAAATAATACGTGAATGAGGAAAGTTTTTATTCAGGATTGACATGCCTACCTGCTCAGAAGATAAAGACTGAAGTTATTCTTGACATCATTGGAAATACAGCTTAAAATGCTGAGGCAGCTCACTGGATTCATAGGAAACAGGCCCAGAAAAATCACTCAAGCAATGGTTTCAACTCCCTATTATTACAAACAATAACGATACATGTCTTTATTTCTCCTAGAAAGATACATATCCTTAACAAGTTCTCTGTTAAATTTATTGGAAGGTTGTTCCAGCACTTTTAGGGGTAAAAGCCTTCTTTTAATTTCTGATAAATTCTTGTTGCTCAAAGATATATGTGGTCCTCATACATATTATTCCAACAGTACCTTCGTTTCCTCTGAAAAACAGTTCCTGTTATAAACAAAGAAATCTCTTCGAGTCTTTGACACACTCATACAAATACACACTTATGCAACTATTATTTTTTGCTTATTTTATTTAAAAAAGAGTACTTTTTGGTCTGTCTCCTTAACTTCAGATATTGAAAAATTATGTGTCTGGATCTAAGCTATCCGCATAGTCTCCCTTTGCAGTCAGAAGATAAATGGGTGCATCTAGAGTGTTATTCATGTGTGTTGGATTACAGCAAGAAGAATCTTCTGCTGGAGGTATTTATTTCTCTTCCCTAAATAAAAGCAAGCTTATGACTACCTAAGCTTTAGACAGCTCACTTTTGGAAATCTAAGATAAGGTAACCCCAAGTGTCACTGAATTTCCTTAAAGATACTACAGAACTAAGCTCACTAGAACAAAATGTGGAATTTAAGAAGTAATTGCATAGATTTGCACATTTGCATTCAAGTTATAATTTCTGTCATTACTTGGTCCTATGGTTAGCTAACAATTAATGAACAATTAAAACATTTAATGAACAGGTGTTTTGGTTTTTTGTTTTTTTTTTAATTATGCTTAGATATTCTAGAATCCAATGTTACAAATTGTATACAGGAGACAATGAATTAGAATTTTTTTTAAAAGGATTAAAAATATAAGTTTATATCCCATTATTTTTTGGTATTCAGATGCTAGAGTCCTTCTAATGTGTCCTCTGATCTTTTATCCAAGGAGTCATGATTCCTGACTAGTAAAAGCATTTTGTCTAAACAATACTTTCTTATAATTGTAAAATCTTTTCCAATTCTAATATACTGCTATAATGAATATTGTATTAGTAATTAGAATAAAAGAGTTCATATCAGGAGAGAGAAATAAAATAGATACTGAACATAGGGAAATTATTTATTATTTATTGTGATTGATTTTGTGTTGCTGGATTGAGTTGTACCTAAAGCAAACAAACCTTTCAATATCTTTTAAAATTACTAGTTATGGAATTTGCCTCTTCATTCATGTAGCAGCACTTTAGCAGTGTGCGTCTTTACAGAAGTCACCACGTAGAATTATAATGTAGATTTTTACATTCTTTCCAGTATTTCAAAACTAAATATAAAGTAAATTGAAGTTTATTTTTTCGTGTTGGGGTTATTTTTGCTTGGTTTTTGTTGGGGTGGTTTGGGCTTCTTTTTGAAAGTTAATATGTTTTCTGCAGGTTTGCTTTTTTTCTGGCAGCTGTTTTGTTGTTTTGTCTTTAATTTTCTTAATGGGTTAGGTAGAGGAAGAAATAGGCCACAGTATTCTTTTTTTTTGCTGGAGGCCAGCAGCCTTACCTTTTCTTATAAACCCATTTCAAACTGTTCAAAAATGTGTTTATATTCATTACTAAATCTAGGATCACAGAGAATAATAAAAACACCTAGTGATCATGCAGTTCACATATTGCACTTTGTCAGAAGTGCAAAGTCTGTGACAATACCACTGACACTGAATATGATTCATTATCTTGCACTGTGAAGTAAACTGGGGTTTTAATCCCTTTTATATAAAAAATTCACTAAATAAAAAGAGTGAATAATAAAGTGAAATTCTAGTTAAATTTTCTTTTTAAAAACTGTCATAGCATAAAAACTTCAGAGCATGGCTTGAGAAAAATCTTTAATGAAAACTATGAAAGGCATTAATTACATGTAGTATGATAAAACATCTTATCAAAACATCAACTTACCATAGTTATAAACAGATGTATTTATTCTTCTGTTCTGTGTAATTTTCCTTTTTGTTATCACACTTTATTTCAAAATTAGGTTAATATTAGTTTTTTCTTTGTGTATTTTATTGCATCTAATTTTCCCATAGCTTTTCATCCTTTTTTCATTCTTTCATATACATCGTTTCACTGAGGCAAATATAACATCTTTTACAATAAGAGGGATTTATATTTATTAATATATTTTCAAAATAGTAATTCCTAAAGAGCTATATAACAAGCAGACACACTACTTTTTAAAGCAATCTAATTAGGATCACAGTAATACAAGTTTTAAATTACTAGTTATCATTCACATCATGAAGAAATCTGTCACACTCTACAGCAGGTGCTTTTTAAACTATTTTCTTTGTAGATCTATAGTATGTTCCTTATAACATAGTTTTGTGCACTTCAGTGATGCACAGGTTACTGACACCACGACAGAGATAAGAGTCATGCTAGTAACATAAATAAGTATGTCCAGTATCTCTGAGTTTAGAATATAAGAATTTCAAAAATTGAGATTTACATTAAGGAGAAGATGGGAGCTCGAGATGATATTGTAAAGATCTATTTTTATTCAAGTTTTAATCTTATCTACAGCTACGGTGCCTACAGCAGCCTTCAACATAGGGACAAGAATGTACAGACAAGATGAGGAGACAATGATGTTTCTCTGAGAAATGTTTGTGCGCTGAACTCAGAAGTTTCTGTTGACATCTGTTAATAAAATCAATAAGAAAGTAAATGCTGTGGAACTGAATGCAACTCATGTTTCTTATTACTGTACAGGCAGTTAAAATGCAGGCTATGCTGTAGTCAACAATTTGTTATCAGTTCCAAAGAAACTTTGTGGCTAAATAAAATCCTTTTATTACTTGCATCTTAACCCGACTGGGTGATAATCGTAGTGAAGCACTTTGAAGACCACAGTGAATCAGAAAAGATGTGAAGTGAGAGTTGGTTTTTACATAAAGTGATGATGGAAGGAATGAGCTCTGCATAGTACCTAGAAACCTGTAAGCAGTGCCTGGTAGCAGTGGAGGAGCACAGAAGACAAGAAAGGCAAGGAAAGGCAAGACAAGGCAGATCCTTCATCCACATGAAGGAACAAGACCAGGAGTTGATAAAGATCACATTTCTTTACTGAAAAACAATAATTCTTTACTAAGAGGGTGGTCAAATGCTGGGCCAGGCTTCCTAGAGAAGTGGTCAATGCCCCAAGCCTGTCAGTGTTTAAGAGGCATTTGGACAATACCCTTCATAACATGCTTTAACTTTTAGTCAGCACTGAAGTGGTCAGGCAGTTGGACTAGATGTTTATTGTAGGTCCCTTCCAAATGGAACTATTCTATTCTAACTCAAGACGCTGGCTTCCCCACTTATGATACTTCAAGGTAGATCAAATCTCACATCTTTGCTTCTTTGCAGTAGATGTTACATTAGTGTCTCCTGTACTTGGTGGCAATCGATTCACATGTTTGGTGCCTGGTAACATAATGTGTCACTATTTGTCCCTGTGTCAAATACACTGCAGGCAAGGCAGTCTTCACCTCAGCCAACGGTTGTGCCCCTGCCTGGCCATGGGCCCCAACTGGTCTGAACTCACCTGCAGACTGACTTCTTGGCATCGTCTCAGAATCACAGAATCACTGAGGTTTGAAAGGACCTCCTGAGGTCATCCAGCCCCTACCTTATGCTCAGGCAGGGTCATCTAGAGCAAATTGTGCAGAACTGTTTCTAGCTGCATTCTGACTCTCCACAGGTGGAGATCTGACACCCCTTTCAGGCAACCTACTCCAGTGTTTGTCCAACCTCACAGTAAAAAGTGTTTTCT
>VZTL01026939.1:40987-56536 GCA_013400535.1 Scopus umbretta | reverse complement strand
GGGGGGGGTGGAGAGAGGGAGACTCTTTTCCCTTCTGTTTCAAATCAGAGGGAAATCTGGGACAGGTCTGAACACAGTGAGAGCACATTCCACATCCCAGTCATATACGCACAACGAAATGAGAAGCGTCTGTGTATCTTGATTCCTCTAGCAGCTTCTCTGAAGTAACTTGTGGGAGGGGGGCAATCCCACTTGTGGTGCAGATTAATTTGCTACATCTACCTGTTACGTCAGTTCTTGCACTGTAAGAGTTGATTTGTTTTGCAGTAAGCATAAATTTTAAAAAGAGCCTTTTCAGCAGAAAGAATCTTGTCAGTAGTTGATGTCCGATCTTACAAAAGAACTGCCACTAGCAATGGATTATTACTGTGTCTTAAGTGAACAAAACCCAGGTTAGATGTTTAAACACCCTTTTCAAGATTTTCCTGTTTTGCCAGTTCCCAAAACCACTAAAGCAAGGAGTTGAATTCAAAATAATCTGCGCAGAAGGAATTACTGTTTTGTTCCTGAGGTAATTTTCTTCCCTGCAAGCTTGCACTTAAATGCCTGGATTTAATTATACCTTATTAACCTGATAGTCTTAAGATCAACAATTCTGTATCAAAGGCAACTTTTTCTTAAAGAATATTTATGATACTACTTTTGAATTATTTTAGTTGTAAGGTAGAGCTGCCTAATAATTGATTAATGCAAAATAGAAGTTAGTGTACGCATTTGGGTCAAAAGCAGTTTTGCTGGATTTAGAGATTTTTATTACAAGCATCACAAAAATTGCTCTTTCTCTAAGCCTCAATTTCTAAAGCTGTATGGTTGCAAAAGTATCATGTCATTTCTCAGAAAAAAACATGCAAAAACGTTTTTTTCATTTTCATGTCTGAAGATACAAAATTTATATACGATGGCATGAAATCTGTAACATATCTTAAGGTCTTTTAATTCAACTCAATAAGTTGCACCTTGTTTTATGTTAGGAGAATGATATGCATTTACAAATTTGAATAGGGTAGATTCCTTTCTTATTTAATCTGTCTGGCGTTTGTTTTTGTGTCACATCTCTGATACACTGCTGTTTGATTTTTTTAAAGAAACTCAATCAGCATGTTAAATCTTTGTATCTCTGCATACTTCAGATATTAGACACTGTCTGCTAGCTTAGGTATAAAAATTATCTTATGGTAATAATGATGAAGGATGTGCCTGGTGTCTTACAGATCTAAATAAAGTTTGCAAGGCAGGAGGTGAGAGATTGCACTGGCTGTAGCTGTTCTTAATAGTATTGATCTATCTAGCACTCTTGGCAAAATATCAGCAGTTGCTGCCCGTTTGTGCTGCTGTCCTAAAGCACATGTTGAAATGACTGCTGATTTTTTTTCTTTGTGATTTATTAAGAACAACAAACAAATTTTCATGGTTTCAAAACTGAAATCTTTTTTCAGACTTAAGACTCCTTTGGTTTGGAAATACTCGGGTCCTTTAGCATGATATGCCTGGTTTTTCAGGTTAAATGTGATCCTTTGATAAAAATCTGTCTATAAATTGTGTAATAGAGAAGTCAGTGCTCAGCACTTTTCTTCTAAAAGGCTTGGCAAGAACTAGTTCATCAGCTTGTTATGAACTAAGATTTAGTAAAGTCTAAAAATTTACGGGTATACAAAGAATCCGTCTGCGTTTCCAGTGTCACAAGTTCTGTGAAGCATCAGTTTCCAGTGTGCACTGCTCTGTTGCAGTAGACAGTACGGTTCTGAAAACTAGGAAGTCTGGCTGCGTATGATTTAGGGAATGTGTTACTCAGAACAGTTAATAGGTAAGTTGAAACTGTGCTGACGGCTGGCTTTGTGTATGCATTGATTTTAACAAGTGACTGTAAGAGCTAGTTTATTAGCTGAAGACAGTTAAGTTTTCATTTTCCAGGGTATTGTATACATGTATTAAATCAACAGATTAACTGGTTAATACTGATACTTTGAAGATGTGTCTTAACTGCTTTTCCCAGCAAATCCGGTTCTGGAATGGACTGTGCAGCTGCCTGCATGAAGCCGGCTTGAGTCTCCCAGGCCTGGTGCTCCCTTGGAAGCAGAGGCACAGGGGAAGGCAGTGTAAAAGCCCAGGAGGTGGGGGCTAGTGTGACTCGTTAGCCTGAGCTTAGCTCTGTGCACACACAGATATCTGTTTCCAGATCCCAATGGGAAGTCTTTTGCACTTATCATTAACACTGCAGCTACCTGTTTTGTAATTCTGTCTTAGTTAATTGGCAGGTATCTAATAGTGTCTTAGAAGTTTAGTTAATGAGGCCTTGCTTTCAGTGATGGAGTGGAAAAGGCTTGTTAAGTGAGGAAATCAATAAGATGTTGGACAACTATGTGTATAATTTACCGATTATGTCTCTGTGGGCAATGGTATTGCCTTAAATCAGTCTTTTCTGAACTTCGATTAACTGACCTCTGTCAGTTGCAGAATATTACTGATTTTTAGTATCAGTTGAAAATACTTTGAGTTTTACTGCTTTATGTGATTGTATGCACCAATTACAGACCCCTGATCATGGCCTTTGAGATCATCAGAAGCACCTGCATTGCAGTTTGGGAATGGGTGTCTATTCAAACATTTGGAGAAAAAGAATCTGATCCTATGCTCTCCGTAGCAGAAAAGAGATTAGGAAAGGCATGCTCATGGAACACAACGTGATTTCAAAAGAAAAGGAATCAGATCATTTCTTCATTGTTCTCGGATTAGAATGTTGCTTAGCGAAACATTGGGAATCTTGAGCTTCTGCTATAACAAAATTACAAGTGAGCAGTATATGTCACAGGCCCTTACAGGTTACTGTTTAATCTTTGCATGTATGATAGTGACTAAGATTAAACAAGTTTTAATTGATAGAGTTCAGAGAATAGTCACATGATTGGGGGAGGGGCTGCTTGAAATCAGTAATCTAGTCTGACAAATGCAGTCTTTTTAGTTGACTTGTTTCTATTAAAGGTCCCAGGATCTAAAAATGTGTGGTGACTGTTCTTAAGCTGTGAACGCTTAAAAATCTGATTTTAGTACTGCTTTTACTTAGAACATACACTTCATTCTTTTATGTGCTAGAAGTTAAATAAAATAGTCCCTAAACTGTAATGGAGCCTGCAAAGTGGTCCTAACAGCTGTGATGATTAAAGATTTTTAGCAATTATTTTATAGAGTGATTTAATGATTAGAATCCAAGTGTGCCACTTTTTTTTGAAGCATGGGTTAAGTTTTACAATAAAGACTGGAATTGAAACCCATAAAAATTTTACCTGTTTATTCCTGTTCTACCTGTTTATTGTGGTCCAGTGCTTATGCACCAAGAAAGAAGGGTGGGGGGCTGTTGTGCAGGCTACTGTGTAAACAGAGAGTAGCAGGCAGTTCATGTGGTGAAAGCATTTCCAGCTGTGTCAGGACTTGAGGTGCAAAGTTTACCCTGCCTACTTAAACTTCACTGCATGCACAGATTTCCCTATTAAGAGAGGAGAATGGAAACACTGAGAGAAGTTCAATAGGTTATTGGAACACCCTCCCCAGCACAGTAGCACTTGGTACTGGGAGGAATGTGTTGCAAGAAGTAGACAAGACAAGCCTGGGGTGGAAAGATGTAAAACATACAACCAAAAGAAACAGTGTAGCAATACCAAAGATGGTCTTAGTTTTCTGGATGGAAATAGATTTTAATTGTTTGTGGTCTATTTAAAAGTCCTTCGTCAGCAATTTCTGTAAAATACATGAGATTAATGTTAAAGCTGTAAGATGCAATTTTAGGTGTCTACTTGCCTTTGTTTTTTAAGTCCTATTCCATGATTACTGCGCCTCAATGATTCTGTTATTTTCCAGTTTAAAAACTTTTTTAATTGGAATGCAGCATGTCATTTCAGCGTCAAATCCTTTTCTTCCTCACTGTTGCTTATAACACAACTTTTTGTGTCAGAAATGGTAACAGCTTCTTGCACCTAAGGCAATCCCACGGTTTTCAGCTGGCTTGGAGAGGTGTAAGGGATCAAAGCTTATTGAATGTCATTCCCTGTTGCACATTAAAATTCTGTAATTCTCTCTGCTCTGTTTTGGTTCTGCAAAGCTAATGAGGGCAAGAGGTAATAACAGCTTGGTAGGGTGGATGAATGTGAGACTGGATACATGCATACACGTGTGTGGTTTTAAAATGTATACTTTCCCCATCACACATTTTTTGCTTGTTAGGTCTTTAGGACTGGAGTTCTGTCTTCCTATACTACATGATTATGACTTGCTTTTGAAAGCTATTTGAAGAAGGTGTTGTCATGTACTTTGAGAAGCAGTAGGAAATGTCACATATTGTAGTGCTTTGGGGGAAATTTACTACTATTATTTGTGTATTTCCTTGTAATAAAATATATCTTTGTGCCCACTACAACGTGCTCTTTGGTAGAACATATTTGCACACTTTTCTTCCTCCTTACTATATACAGTTCCAAAATACAAGTTGTTTAAAATGTTTTTTTGTGTTCCACTTCTGCTTTCTTTCTGGAATCATGATTCTCTGTCGTCAGCATCCAAAGAGGTTTCTGGAAAAGTCATTATGACACAAATGGCAGGATGATTTCAAAAGTTGTGTGGGAATTTTTTTTTCTTTTTGAGAGGAATATAGAGGATGGAAGCTGCAGAAATGCAGGAGCTAAACTGTAGGTCTTCAGCTGGAGCTTTGTGCATATTTTAAAAGACAGAATTTAAACCTTAAACCTTTAAAGTACAGACAACGTGCAGTTAGTTAACAATTTCAAGCCATGTAAGTAGATTGCTGTGCACCTTATCTTGATGCATCTAGTGACGCATCTGCTTCTTATTACCAAATGGCCCTGTTCCCCATAGGAGGATCAATGGAAAATATGTACATTTCTGAAGTATTTTACTATCTGTGGCTTTTGTCTTTTGATTTTTCCCTAGTGCTGCTGCATTTTCTCGGAACCATCTTACCTGGATTTAGTGTACTTCATGCTGATGCTAAATGAGAGTAGATGTGGAAAGTGGCTAATTCACCTACACTTCCTCTTCTCATCTTCATGGTGTTCTCTGTGTACCGTAATATACGGCAATGCTAAGTCAAGGTGAGGCCTTCATTCTGAAAGGCATTGTAGAGTCACAGGACAAAAGCCTAATCCCTGCTCCAAAGTGCTTGCAGTCCACATGTCAAGTGGACGTGGCTGATGAATACAGGTGGAGGAATCCAAGAAAACTTGGTGCACCTGATTAGTGTATTGTGCTTGTAGCTGAACCACTGTGAAGTAGTTTCTTTTTATTTGTATGCATTAGAGTAGTGGTTCTTAAACATTTTAGTTCAACTCTTAAATCTTTTCTTTTTTTTATAATCTGCACCTTCCATGTGTGTGTTTATATATGTATATATATTACATGCAACCGTTCCCTATCTAAACTGCACCCCAGCTTCTGAACCTCACTCTTAACAACCCACATGATCTGTTTGCCCCATTTCTCCAGAAACAACCTTTGCACCTGAAGCTCCAGACAAGTTGGGCCTAGCCCTATTTGGGTTAGCTCTTCCCTCTGTTTTCTTGGGTATCGAGCTTCTCTATACTTTCTTGATGTTTCCTTGTCTCTCTTAATTTCTTGGAACTCCTTTCCTACAGGGGTTGTCAGTGCTTTGCCCTACCTCCGTGGAGCTCCCTAGCCTTGCCCCCCACCTTGCCCCCCTGCAGCAGCCTTGGCCCAGCCCTGTCCATGGTACTGGAGCCATGCCTGGGGCTCAGCTGGGCTTCACGCTCAGCTGGGGTGTCTCTCATGGATGGGCTAGCGGCAAGAGTCTTCACTTGCCCTCAGTCCTCACTGGCTCTAAATACATGTCATATTCTTCATGAAGTTGCTTGAAGGGAAGAAGAGACGTTCTGTTGGTGAAATCTTTCTGCAGCTGTGGGGATACTTCCATCCTTGCTCTCCTTCCCCTTCTATATTTAGTGATCTCTATAGCTCAGAAGAGTTTGTGGATGCTATAAAATGTAAATGTTGGTAGGATAAGTACCAGCTAAGCATTGGTAGGAGAACATGAAGGTGTGATTCTGAAAAAACAAATGGGTGTTTGTGGCAGGAATTAGTCTGATCAGAGGCAGGGGGAATGATGAGTGAACAAGAGATGATTGGTATCGCTTACTAGTAAGAATTGGAATCAAAGACCACTGTCTTACATTTGATGTAAAGGAGAGTGCTGTTAGAAGTATGGAGAGGAATTCATTGCACAGAAGACAAACTGAAAGGTTTAGTGTCATGAGTGGATGTGACTGAGGAAGACTGTATTTGTCAAGGCCAGAATGTTGAAATAATCAATATTAAATGATATCATCGTGGATAAAACCCTTAGCTTAGAGTGAGAGGCTGTATTTTAGAGATACTATGCAGAAGGGAACTGCATCATTAATGATAGGTTTCAGTTTAAGAGAACCTGTAGATTACGGTCTGGTAAAGCAGGCTGGCTGCTAATACTGCAAGCATGGAGGAAGAGTGCAAGAGGAATAAATAAGAGCTGTATTTCAGCCACATTATGGTCAGGCATCTGTAACGACAAGCCAAGATGCTGACTTTTATAGAAGGAAACAGATATAAGCAGGAGATGTTAATGTGAGAATCCCTGATTCAAAAGCAGGAATCAAGTGGGTGTTGTGGATGAGACTGGAAACAAGTGAAGCGTTTGTTGAATGGTTGGGACTCAATTTATTGGGTACTGAAAGGAAAACAAAGAAATGAAAAGCAAAACCAAAACAAGCAAAAAATTATATTTAGGGAGAAGGTCATTAAACTGAGAGCTGGCAAGGTCAGCAGAACTGAAGAGTTTATGTACTAAAGCATGAAGAATGTTTATGAAGTATCCCAAGAAAGGGACAAATTATGGCAAAAACTACAGACTTGAAACACCCCAAGAAGAATGTCACAAATGAGCAGAGCCTGTCAGAAATGGGAATAAAAAGCCAGGTAGTCAGAGGGAAGTTTTGCATTAAAGAGTATGCGTAAAGATAAAACACAAATTCGCAGAAGTGAAGTTTCTTTAGGAATGACAGCAGGCAGTAAAGAAAACAAAACCACTCTTTAAGCAGAGAGTTGTGAGGAGAAAAAGAAAGGCTAATACACAGAATGTAGTAGTGTTAAAGATAATGTGGTTATTGCCAAATCTAAATGAGTGCTGCAGTTTTTGAGCTCAAAGCGTGAGAGAAGGTAGAATGGATCGCAGGAATAGAGATGCAAGTAAGCAAAGCAATAAACAAAAATGTGAGCTTAAAGCACTTGGTTTGTTGGGGCTGGTTAACTTATTTTCCAGGATTCTGAAGGAACTAAGATGGTAACTAGCAAATACTCCTAACAAATCTTCTGAAGACTAGGATAATAACAGATTTAAGCACAGAGGGTTAAAAAAGCAGGGATGGAGAGAATTATTTACAGCTAGTCAGAATGATTGCAATGGATGGAGAACTGCAGACCGTGACTGTTAAATTGAGGAGGAGAGATGTTGTTACTCAAAGATTGCAAGTATCCCTGGATGAGTGACAGGCTAGCAAAGTAACCAGTTCACCTTCCTGCTTCCAGAAATGCTTGAAAAATACTGTAAACAAGTGAATACCATAAACTGCTGCTGCTATGTAAGAAAACAGTACTTCCACATTTGCTTTAATTTCTTAAGTTGTAGCATAGTCAGATGTGCAGGAACTTCACGAAATGGTGTGGCTCCTTGTTTACTCTTGCCCCAGCGCTGGCAATTTCTTTTGGAAAAACAGAATTACCGAGAATCACACTTGTAAAGCTGTAGAGGGTGGTTATACCCAGTTTGCATGTAAAGTTAAAATCTCTGCTTTGGTCCATTTTAACTGAAGCAGAATCTCTACACACCCCGCCCATCCGGAAAATGTAGATCAAGTTATGGGACAAACAGAAGTTTGGTGTTTGTAACTGTTGTTTTTATTGCAAGCTGATGTAGGATTGTTTCTCCTTCCTAGCCTTTTCCCCGCACGGTCTCATGTTTGTGAGCACCAAGCTCAAGTTCTTCTGTATGCAAAATGTATGTAGTTGTTCTTGGTGTGGGGACAGAGATATAAGCTGGAAGAGTTTTGGTATTAGGTTTTTTTTTCTTTTTTTTTTTATTTGGAGTAAATCCAGACTTCTTTCATGAAATTTACATCAACATAGGGATTAAGTGGAGGAGTAAATTTGGCTGGGAAACAACAAAAAATGGGAACACAAGAAAAAGTAAGACTTGGAAAGTAACAGAAAGCTGAAATGCCTAAGAGGTAATATGAGGATCAGTCAAAAGTGAAGAGCAAGAAGATGGAATCTGAATTAAAGACAAACTGGAAGTCGAGAAAGTCATCTGGAGGCAGAAGTACTGTGATGGCATATGAGGAGTGGAGGGTCAGGAATTGGCACATAGGCAGAATCATTAAGGAGGGGATAAGGAAATGCATCAAAAGTCTAAGGAAGTTCAAAGGAATCAGAATTGACAGGAACTGCAAAGGAAGGGGGAGTGTTTATGCAGGAAGTAGGATGAAAACGCCAGGCAGAGAATGTGGACAGAGGGCTAATGTGAAAACCATCAGTATAGTAAGGAGGCAGGCAGGGATATGGGGAAGGGATAGTGATGGCAGAAAGTGGGTGAGAGTGGTATCATAGCTACATCCTACTCTATAGTTTAAGAGAGTGGAAGAAGAGTTCTGCATGTTATATATCCAGAAAATGGGATATAGTATGAAGTATTATGCAGACTTTATTAGCTGTTGTATATATCTCAATTTTATTTGGGAAGAGAAAATGATTTACCTTACAGGGGAGAATGTATTCATGGAGGAACTGGAATACAGTGCTATAACTGAAGAGCTTTTTTCTTATGAGCAATGCTGCTTTGCAGGAAATAAGCTTGGGTAGTGTGATTCAGTACTTTTCATGCAGAGTAGTAAAATTTGCTTCTTTGTATATATGAACTTGTTCACAAAAATATTTACTATGGAAGTGACATATTGTGCAGCGAAGTGTATGTCTTTGGAATGTATTCTTTACAAGAATACAATACATTTACAAGAATACCTGGCTGTAAAAGTTCACATGAAAGAACCTGTAGTATAAATTCTAGCATCTGACTTGTTAAACCAAGGAGAAATAGAGAATTGAGAGGGAGGTCTGAAACTCTGCCCCTCAGTGCCTTGGAGCAGTGTGGTGTGTAGAACCATCTGCTGTTTGTGGACCCCTCAGCTATCCCTGATTAAAGATCAGATTATCAATGTAGTTCAAGTCTGAAATCTATAATTCTGTCTAGGCATTATGCTAAGTATGCATGTAGATACATCAAAACAGCTGAAGTGATTAGAGCTGAACAAATTACTTCTATGTTCCTGAAAGCTTTGTTCTACATTTAGAAGGCATATAGGAAGGGAAAACAGTAGTGAAGCAATGTGAACATGTGTACGGATTATTTTCTCATGTTTTATGGTTTCTGTTCTTTGTTAGTGAAACATTTCTTTCTTAGGATATGCAATTTCAAGGAAACTTAGACTGTATTCTGGGGAAGTCAACTTAGAAACAAATGCATTTACTAATCATTTTAAGCCCCTTCAATCAAACAGGATTACTGTTTGGCTATAGCAATAGGAGTGGAAATTTCCTTAGCACATGCACACACAGAGCCCCTGTTCTGTTGTCACATACAAAACATGCAGTATAGAGTCTTGCAAAGGACATCTTTTTAATCATTTGTTTGTTTTCCAGAACTGTAGGTGTATATTCCACAACAACAGAAAAAATAGCAGCAGAGTCCTCCTACACTGAGCTCCATGTAGACTAGATGCTAGCTGTGCTGAAGAGAGTAACATTGAGGAAGCAATGAAGTAGTAAATCTTTTGTAAGCGGCTTTTTGTTCAGTTTCATTCATTCTTTTGCTTAGCTCATTCTCGACTGTTGCTTAACTGCTCTGGTTGTGGATGACAAGCTTTTAATGTATTTTAAGTCAGTCTTCTCTGTGCTAGAGATGGAGTGGTAGTGTTTGCCACTGCCTTCCCTGTCCCCCAAGCCATATGGATGCGATCATGGTGCAAGGACACATGGTGCTTGGTTACGTATAGATGCAGGCGTTTGTCTCTTCAGTTTCAGTCAGTTGATTAGGTAGCTGTTTCCTTTTGTTTTAAGAACACAACAAAAGTGCTGATAGGCCTAGACCTGCTTCTCTGTTCTAAACTGCTTCAATTTTAAATGCAGAAGTTATTCAGTGTTCTGTCTTGGGTAGCTTCTCTGTATGAATTTACCTTTCTCAGTGGTATAGGGAAGTACTGTTTACTCCATTTTATAGATCCCTTCTATGTATGTGAGCTTTCTAATAATTTTGGCAAAGGTCACCCTGAGGGGAATGCTTTTATTTTTACATCAAATATGATGAAAATGGGTGTCATGTCTGCTGTTTGATACACTAATGATTTTGTGACTTAAGATTCACTTCAGCTTCTAGGAAGCTGTCCTTAGTGACAGGAGTGCCTGAACTGTTAATTTTAGTTGTATTTAAAGCTGTTGAAATTCCAGCAGAATTTAAGATCGTTGTTTTCAAGACTGTAATAATGTCTTGAGATTTCTCTAGTTGGGCATCTAAAATGAATGACAATATATGACAGTTTGGATGCATTCTTTCACTTGAAAACAAATTCCCAAATGGAAATTCATAGAATATTAAGTTTATGCATTTATACAACAAAACCTCAAGCTCTTTGCTGATAGCTACAGCATGACAAAGCATCAACAAAATTAAATTAATGCAATTTCTTTTTTTTTATTTAACTGAAAGAGGGAGATACTGATCTTATCAAATGTTTGATTGCCATAAGTTGGTTAATCTTATGTTTGCATTAGCTGCTGTTAATTATGCTATCATGCAGTTACTTGTTAATGGGGAAAAATGTATTAATACTGAGAGACCACGCAGAGATTTTCAAAGGTGGTATACTGAATTATAGAGAGGTTGGAGTGAAAAATCACAGGCTGAAGTCTGGAAGCCTCTATAGAATAGAAATAATTTTACAGTGTTTCAAGAGAAAATGAGTTTTATCTTTTGACACTGGGCTTTCATGTGAGAACTGGCTAATGAAACTGAAGGGTTAACTATACAAAATGTATTAAATTGTAAAAGGAAACAACTCTGCACTGAAGAAAACTTAAGCTGTAGTAATTAATATGCCACCAGTGTTACAGGTAGATGCCTTGCATAAATTTCTACCCTAATAATAGAGAGGTGATGTCTGAAGTATTGCTTCTGCCTATCCTAATTTTGACAGCTGGTTCAGTGTTTCCCTAAGAATACTTGGTACATTTGAGGTGATTTGTCTTTTTCCCTTCTGGAGTCCCCTCTAGTTACCTGCTATTCTTTGTTGTGGGTGTTCGGTGCCCTAAAAGTTCCAGATGTATTGTGAGCTAGATGAAGTTTGTGTGCCTTTTATTCCTTTTCAGAATGGCCACCTCGTATATATGTCTGTCAAAGAAGTTTGTAATACAGATTTTATTATTTATTTTTGTTAAGAAGTTCGCAGAGGCCTGTTAAGACTGAGGTTTGATTGTGCTATGTTGTTTTAGACTCTTTTCTTTTCTTGATTAATTTCTGGTCCCTAGAGTTATTGGATAAATAGAGATGAAGTCAAAGGAGTGCTGGATGGAGAGGGATAGGTCATTTTACGGCATCCAGTTGATCTGTGCACATACCACAAAGGTTTTAATTTTTAGGGTAGAATAATTGCATCATTTATACAGAAAACTCACTATTTAGTTTTTCATCATTTTATAGAGGGTGCAACTGGGATGTCCGCCTGGTTCAAGTAGAGGGTTTGAAGACTACTAAAACCAAATTAGACCATTGATATGGGAACTTTTGAGTATCTGGAAAGTGTTTTATTTTTTGATTACGCCCATAAATAAGTAAAAATTCTCTATTCAAAAAGCTTGTCATATGCAGAATAAAAGGGCATTATGTTCTGCAAAGATTAATCCTTGTTGGCTCTGATGATATATAAAAGGATTTAATACTAGGGAAAAGAGTACTGAATTGAGAAATCTGCAAAAGGAAAATCCCATCAGCCTAGCTCATAGCAAATGCTGTTGAGCGATACAGGGTGAGGATCAGCCTCTTTCAACAGCTGGGCTCTGAACCATGAAGGGCTTTGATGGATGCTGACAGCAGACAGAAATGCAAAAACATGAAGCTAGAGAGAAGTTTCTTGCAGGCTGAGGACCAGAGAATTTTGACATGGGTAAAGGGATGGTAAAGTTTGTTTGGCTGTTCCAGATGGTCATCACTGGAACTTTACCACTTTGTTTGACAATGTTATGTTTGTCATAATTTGACATACCTTAGGATGTTGAATCATGTAATACTAAATATATGGATATCAGGAGTTGGCTAGTGCAACTCGAAAATTAAACAGCAATTAAGTAATAAAGGAGTTTTATTTGCACACCCTTTGTTTAAAAATAAGCTACTGTAAAGAATAAAAGCATCGAGTCTATTATGTTGCTTATGAGACCTGTATTTAAAGTCCTGTTATCTTGTCTTTGAAAGCAGATGGCTGCAATGTTGGTGGTGAAATTATGAAAAGAGAAGGAAAATATATTTCTCAGTATAAACATTGGTTAATGCAGAAGGTGAATGTGTTCTGGAGAAACAGTTGGCATAAGCGGCTTCCGTTCTTTTCTCTTAGGCAAGAGGTTTTATTTTACAAAAATGCTTGGTGTCTGCCCCCCAGTTAAGTAGCTGTTGCATTTCCAACTTTATGTAGCAAGGGGAGCATGTGGAAATTGAATGATTAATACACTGGTACAGCATCTTCTTTTGTTCAGTGTGCAACAGTATCATGTGGTGACTTGTATTAATGATATAACATTTTGTAGGCTCTGAATCTCTTATTTGGGAGATTTCTCTTTACTGATAGAAGTGGTTTGTTAGAGAATTCTGATTTTTAGGCATCGTTTCTCTGTTTTAATTAAAAAAAAAAATTGTACGAAGTCATGTATGTGCTTTTGTATAGAACATACAGCAGTGTCAAATTTTTCCAATCTTTTACCTTTGCAACAGAATTACCTTTTACTTACAAGTATTAATTTCCCAAAGCCATGGTATTACCTCTTTCCACCATGCATACTCTTAGCTGCAAGCGCAATGGTTTAGAGCTGAAATGTTTACTACATTTTTCTGCCAGATAGACCAGTGCTTGTTCAAACAGATTGCCTTGGCATTGGGCCCACAAGAACCACAAACCCAGATGCTGGGGAAATAATGCTTTTGTGGAAGGGGTATTTGCAGAGACAATTCTGCCATAAACCCAGTCCTTTTTATTGCATGTCTACCTCTGTACCTTCACAGTCTCTTAAGTAGATAGGTCTCATGCCTAAGAGCTTATTTATAGACATTAACTGTCATAGCTACTGTAGAATATAATGTTCTGGAACACTTCTTCACATGCACACTCTAAATAAAGTATTTACCCAAAATTAAAAGTTTAAAACTTATCATTCTTCTAGAACATGTTCACAGGCTAGAATGCCTTGGCCCAGACTATGCCTGTAAGTTTCTTTTCCACCCTTTGTATCAATCCCTCCCTGAATGTGCCAGGTGATCAGTGCAAGGAGACTGGAGAGGATTTGGAAAAGAAACGAATACATGGAGGGAGGAAGTTGACAGAACAGCAGGAGAATGGAAGGAGGACTTTGTGGGGGGATAACATAATTTAGGAAGTTTTCTACCACCTTCTGTAACAGAAAAATGGATTGAGGCCAGCAATGTAGACAGTTCATTTCCAACAGAAAAATAACAAACTGAGATAGAATGTCTGTGGGTATCTCTGATCTTTTGAGTCAGAGAGGATTAATTACAGCAAGTACCAGATTGCCTGTAAAGATATACCAGAAAAGCCAAACAATTGTGCTCGCTGGGTACGAGTATTTGAAACTTGCTATTGTTACTTTTCAAACAAGACCAGTGCAGTAAGGCACAAGAGCTGATTCTTGTTCTGCTGTCTGTACAGTAATTATTTGATCACTTCTCTTTTTCTTACTAACTGACCAAGTTTCTTCCTGTGTGCTTTTTTTTTGGGAAGGATGTTCCTGTTTGTGTTCAGCATCTGCAGCAGCCTCTGGCATTATTACTTCTCCTGAAATACTGGAATGGGTGAAGTACGGAAGGATTTACGGCTGTTGAGTAGCTCAATATTTTAATGCAAATTGCTAAAATTGAGAATGAGATTAGATTTTGTTTTAAAGATATAATGGTTAAGATAATTGTTTATATTGGATCTAAAGTCAGTATGTTAATATGTTATATTTATGTTTGTCAGTTAGATGTGCAGTATGGGGAAGAACACATAGCTTGCTGTCTCCAGGATTATTTTTCAAATTACTTGAGGATTTATTTCCCAAAATTTTCTTACTGCTTTAGCAGTACTTCCAAGCATCATGATGATGATGTTGTTCCAATGGACTCTACCTCTTTAAAAAAAAAAAAAAAAAAAAAAAAAATTGGTTACTTTGAGACTTTTCACAAATGCAGATCCAGTTCTGTGAATACGTTCAGCAAAAACCCCATCCAAATAACCAAAAATGTGAAATAGTTAATTTTAGCCTTTCTAAAATGAAGCTGCTGTGGGTAAGAAGAAAGGAATGTTTTAGAGACTTTAGACTGTTTTAAACAAAAAATAGAGCAAAGATGATGGCATCCTGCTTTCCCCTTCCTCCCTCACTACTTCCCACAGTAGGCTGTCGTACAGTCATGAAGGCACTAACACTGAGCTGCGAGAAGTCAGGCTGAGTTTTCTTCTTTCCCTTGTCTGGACTTAGAAAACTTGGGCTTCTTGTTTTTCTTGACAATAGCCTGTTGGGCTATGTCATGTTGCTGGTTGAGAGTCTCTCAGTCTTTTCTTTTTAAACTGAATGCTGGAAGCTGGGAGATTATCCTGGGGAAGGATGTGTACGTGCTTGCTGCCCTAAACATCTGCTGTTGGCCACTACCGATAGAGGATATCAGGTTAAATGGAGTGTTGATCCGACCCAGAATGGCTATTGTTCTGTTCCTCTACAGATAAATAATTATTTTCTGGGCCACAGAGAAATAAGGCACTGGTGTGAGGACACTTGCAGCGAGATAAAGACCCAGAGTTCGGCTGTAAGTTTGGCACAAAAGATGTTTAATCTAACCACTAGAGCCTGGGGACTCTCCATTTATGCTGCTGCTGCCCTGGTTTTCCCCATACCCCTTGGGAAAAGATGTTGGAATCATCTTCGGGATTTCTGCCTTCCTGCTTTTTTTCCTCCCCCAATTAAAATGATAAAAAATAGAACAGTTTGTATTCCTCCCGCTCCACTGAAAAGAGCAAATAATACATTCATTTTTTGTGCTAGCCTGAAATGTATTAAATATATTTATTAATTTGGGGCAATATCCCTTCCAGAAGAAAGAAGCCTGTATATTGTCACAGATCTATTTAGACAATATAGATTTTTTTTTTTTTTTGTTTGATTTTTGTTTTGGGGTGGGGTTTTTTTTTT
>VZTL01026939.1:24918-40950 GCA_013400535.1 Scopus umbretta | reverse complement strand
TCTTCTTCTCTTTATCCACAGAACACTGCAGCAGCAATGAAATGTTTGAACAGTGTATTTCCCAGTGGGCTTAAATCTTTCTAGAAAATGTGAAACAGACTTGAACAGCTTTATTATTATTTTATTTTAAAGTGTCAGAGCAGATTGTGGCATATGAAGTAGGATATAGAATAACATTTCAGGAAGTTTCAGTAAACTTGAACTGATTTCTTCCTGGTAAGACGGGTTTGATTCTGATTAGTTGGCACATTTTATTGTTCAGAGTAGAAAGCTTTGAAGCAGTTAAAATGGAAATTGGCCTTTGGCAAATGAAACTGGACCTTGTTCCTACATGAGGAAAAAAGCTTTGCTACTGATCACCGGTAGTTGAGTCCTCTCTAGTGCTTATTTTAAAAGCTGTGTTTTCTTCTGTTTATTTTGGTATGCTTGTCCCCCTCCCTAGTATGCTTATTACAAATGTGTTTGTTGCTAAATTCTTATCAGACATATAGAACTGAAAAATATTTTGTGTAATGATTTGAATTGCTTTTTCTATACTCTATGTGGGCCTTAGAAATGTGTTTTTTTCATTATTGTAATTTTGAAATTTTTAGCCTGTGGCACCCCAAATACTGAATGCTTGTATTACCGAATACCTTGTGAAAAATACATTAGCAGTGTGTCCAAAGCCTATTTGTGATGTGTGCCAAAATGTTAGCCTTATCTTGCTAGGAAAAAAACAAGAATTACAATTTTTAAAGTATTCGCATATTTCAGGTAATTTTAGGGTTGGGGTTTTTGTGGTATATATGATCATGTATGGTAACTGCACAGAGAGATAAACTAACTGAAGATACAGCAAGAAAATTAAAAATTACAGACTTTTCAAGCGTAGAAGAGAAACAGACATCTTTTGTAATAGTTTTCACTGTGTAGCCTTAGGTTGTAAGGTAAAACAGTTTTCAAACTAAATCATGTTTCTATGCCATTTTAAGAGAGATTAGCTATGCATTTTGAAGAAGAATACTGGTATGAGCACCAGATTTGGTAATAAATTTCCTAACATTCATGTATTTTAATCCAATATTGCCATTTATTTAGAAGCCTTGAAATTCATGTCAAGAGAACAAAATCAATACCAGGCTGATCATAGCATACTTGTTTTAGACTTGTCAAACAAGCAGTCTCTGTGATCTCTAAATATGCTACAGCAACACCACATAGGTTCTGATATAAAAAGTAATTTACCTTAAAAATGGTTCCACAAGATTAATGCTTGAAGTCACATAAAAGTAAATGAACAGAAGACATAAATACTGTGTTTGGAAAAATATTGCACTGACAAGGGCACGCTCAAGAAGGTAACTTTTGAGTTTATGTTTCAGTTCACGCTGCATAGCACCACTTCTACAGTAATGTAGCTTCTTTTCTAATGTACTGTATAATTTTTTTTCCCCTAAATCGAAGCTATATTTACTGTTTTTAACAAGAGGGAAGTCTGAGCACTCATCAGTAGAAACTGAGTGGGACCATGAAAATGATTTATGTGGCCTCTTTGACTAGTTGTGCTGAAATAAACATGCCAAAATAAACAGTCTTGCACTAGAGTTTTTTGAGTCACAACTAGAAGCATTATGTGAGAGTACAAAATGATCCCACCATACGAATTACATGGTCACTTTTCTTCTGGTTCAGAAGTTTACTGGGCATTTTAAGTGGGTAAAAAGAAATGCTAGAATATGCAACATCAGAAGCCATTTTATATTTCACTGCTTCTGACACTGTACTGAAAGTGCACAAAGCAGTGGAATTAGGGAAGTGTAGCATTTTGGCATGTGTGTGTACATCAGTGTAGTGTGTGTATATTGATGAAACATACAGGACTAGAAATTCAAAGTATAATAAAGCTACAGCTGTATTTAAACCGATTTCTAAGTGCTAAGATTTGGACAAAGAAATGGATGAGAAAATATGAAGAACAATACTAAAGGCAAAGAGCTGACATTTTCAAGTTTCATGCTGAAATGATTCCTTTGAAATACTGGTTGTGAATAAGAACCAATGTCNTATAAGTAAGACTAAAATACAGTCTTAAAGATGCAAAGTTTTCCAGTATTTTGTCCATTCGACTGTAGGCATACATAGCCACTCTTAAATGCAGCGTTATCAAAAGATTTCACAAAGGAATAGAGGACTAGAAGAAACCTCCTACAGGAGCAAGTCTAGTTTCTTTCCACAATAGGAAACAACATAATAATCTTTCATCAATTTATTCAGGTCCCTCTTAAAATGGCTAGATATCTGTTATCCTTTATCTCCTGTTTGGAAAGCTTTCCAGAATTGGATTTTTTTTCCCCAATTCCTAATCGCAGTTTGTTCAGGTACAGCTTTTACTCGGCTGTTCTTATGCTAACATTATTTTTTAGGTTAAATATTTCTTGGTGTTTATCCCTTTTCCTCTTTGTTACCACCAGTAATGAATTTAGGTAGGACCCTTTCCAGTCAGGAGAGAGGAGGCTACCTCTATCTGCCTGCCAGGGTAACTGAGCAAGCACAAGATACGGGCAGTCAGTGCCGTATTATCCCAACAAAGTTGCGCTGACCATTAGTTGCCTAGATAACAGCCCGAACACCCTTGGCTGACTGGGGATCGTTTCAGGAATGCACCCTGTTCTTCCTACGTTTTGTGCTTTTAAATTTTTTTTCCAAATTAGTTATTTATTTAAGCATTTTGTGCTTTTTATTTGTTTATATTTGTGTAATGGGCACATTCCAATTCCCTCTAGCTGTCTGCTTGAGCTAGCCAGTTTTAAGTTTGCTACAACTTATTCCCAGTAATCTAATTAAAAAAGCAGGGCAGTTCAGGAAAGACTTTTTATTCATTCCATACTTCATATACTGGTGGATGAAAGCAACACCTACGTTGCCTTCCATTTTGTGTGTGTAATATTTCTGTAGCTGTTTATCAGAGTCAAAAATCCAGTGGTTCAGAGAGTCATGTAAGCTGTCAGGACCAACATTTTGGACATACACTTTTTTTGCATTTCAAAGAGTATGTAGTATTCAGTGACTTTCTTTTTATTTGTTTGTTTCCTTGTCTTTGGTGGAAGGAGATCTCCTGTATCTTTGTGTTCTTGTTTTTCGTGGCCATATTACTTTGGCATACTGTGGTGATTCTGCAATCATCTGGTAAGCCAAACCTCTTTATTCTTCCTAGTTTTTTTTCTGACTGACCTCCTAGTTCATATATGTATTTTTCCCTTGGATATATAACTTTGCAGTCTTCACTACTGAATTTCTTCCTGTTCTCATTAATCACATCAATGAATTGAATCAAAAATAAAACACTTATATTTTTAAAGAATGAAACATAGTTTATTTTTGTGACAGTTTGTTCATTTTGCTAATTACAGTATTCTTTTAGGTTTTATATGCAAATACAATTGCATAAAGTACTGTTACAAATTACTTCAATTCCTTGCTTTTTTGTTTTTTCTTTTTTTTTTTTTTTTTACTGAGATAGGGAAGAAATAACAAAGGTAGGATACTTTGCTCTCTGTTTTTCATGGCTTTGGAGTGGATCATCTACCTGAAGAGAAGTTGAGCCGAGTCCTCAACTAGCAAAGTCAGTGTTCAGTCAGTGTTAGTGAAGGCGGTATTTAGCCTGCTTCAGTCATACTGGTTCCCTGGATGTTTCAGCATTGTTCTACAGACTCAGTGTCCGCTATCACCTTAAAAATGTGGTAGCAGTTTCCAGACAAACTGAACTTATAAAGCCTGTTCTATTGTGGTGAATGAATGTGTGAAGAAATGTTGAGACTAATGTAATACTAAGGGTTAAAAAAAATGTTACTGGTAGAGGTAACAGTGTAGTGAAAGTGCTTGTTACACTCAAGCAGCTATTGAATTCTTGTTCAGAAATGTCCATGGAGGATTCTTCAGGAAGACCACCTGGGTATGTTGGTCTTCCTACTCGTTCCCATTTTTCCCATTGTCTTTTTTGTTGGGTTGTGTTGTAACAAGGAGCTGCCTGATAGCCAGAGTTGGAAAGTTGACCCAGCTGAAAAATACCTTTTCTTCCCTTGCATCATTTAAATATGGATCGCTTCTCTCTGGTTTATGACATGTCCCCACAAGTACTTGCACTGGCATGGCTGAAAAGGCAAGCAGGGGAAGAAGGGAGGACCCAAGGAAGCCTGACCAGGCAGTCCTGTACACCACATTAGGGCTTTAGGTTTTGCTTGTTCTCTTGCTCTCAGTACTGTCTGTGGCTTTTGGTTTGGGTTTTTTGGGGTTTTTTGGGTTTTTTTCTGTCTTCCTTGTTTTGAATATTTATGTGGACTTGGTGGCTGAGATAGCTAGGTGCTTGAATTGTCGTCACTGGTGTGTTAGGGGCATTAGCTATCATTTCTGTTGGACTGTTGTGGTTTAACCCCAATCAGCAACCAAGCACCACACAGTCACTTGTTCACCCTCCCCCTACCCCAGTGGAATGGGGGAGGGAACCAGGGAGGAAAAAACCAAACCCTAAAACCCGTGGGTTGAGATAAAGGCAGTTTAATAGGACAGCAGAGAAAGAAAACAATAATAATAACAACAGAATATACAAAACAAGTGATACACAAAGCAAGCAATTGCTCACCACCCAATGCCCAGCCTGTCCCCAAGCAGCAATCACCCCCTCCCCTGGCCAACTCCCCCCAGTTTCTATACTGAGCTTGACATCAGGTGGTATGGAATAGCACTGAGGCTAATTGGGATCAGCTGTCCTGCCTGCATTCCCTCCCAGCTTCTTGTGCACCTGGCAGAGCATGGGAAGCTGAAAAGTCCTTGACTAGTGTAAACAGCTGAAACCAGGACATGGACTCTGGCTATGCTGTGCCTTATGGGTTTGCTCTTCTACTGCCTAATCCCAGTGAAAGTGGGAGTTCATTGAGAGAAGTTGCAAACCAAAATGATGCCTTTGGTTGAGGAAGAAGACGACCTGTTTTTCCCATACTGAGACTCTGTGCTTTCTGACTGAGGCAGTCATGGGCCGGAAGATTTTGTGAATCCATAGGTCTATCTGGATCCCTGACCACACTCGTATAAGTGGTTCATAATTCATCCAATGCATTTATCCTTCCAACACTTCACTTTTTTAAGANCTTCAGGAAGACCACCTGGGTATGTTGGTCTTCCTACTCGTTCCCATTTTTCCCATTGTCTTTTTTGTTGGGTTGTGTTGTAACAAGGAGCTGCCTGATAGCCAGAGTTGGAAAGTTGACCCAGCTGAAAAATACCTTTTCTTCCCTTGCATCATTTAAATATGGATCGCTTCTCTCTGGTTTATGACATGTCCCCACAAGTACTTGCACTGGCATGGCTGAAAAGGCAAGCAGGGGAAGAAGGGAGGACCCAAGGAAGCCTGACCAGGCAGTCCTGTACACCACATTAGGGCTTTAGGTTTTGCTTGTTCTCTTGCTCTCAGTACTGTCTGTGGTTTTTGGTTTGGGTTTTTTGGGGTTTTTTGGGTTTTTTTCTGTCTTCCTTGTTTTGAATATTTATGTGGACTTGGTGGCTGAGATAGCTAGGTGCTTGAATTGTCGTCACTGGTGTGTTAGGGGCATTAGCTATCATTTCTGTTGGACTGTTGTGGTTTAACCCCAATCAGCAACCAAGCACCACACAGTCACTTGTTCACCCTCCCCCTACCCCAGTGGAATGGGGGAGGGAACCAGGGAGGAAAAAACCAAACCCTAAAACCCGTGGGTTGAGATAAAGGCAGTTTAATAGGACAGCAGAGAAAGAAAACAATAATAATAACAACAGAATATACAAAACAAGTGATACACAAAGCAAGCAATTGCTCACCACCCAATGCCCAGCCTGTCCCCAAGCAGCAATCACCCCCTCCCCTGGCCAACTTCCCCCAGTTTCTATACTGAGCTTGACATCAGGTGGTATGGAATAGCCCTGATGGCTAATTGGGATCAGCTGTCCTGCCTGCATTCCCTCCCAGCTTCTTGTGCACCTGGCAGAGCATGGGAAGCTGAAAAGTCCTTGACTAGTGTAAACAGCTGAAACCAGGACATGGACTCTGGCTATGCTGTGCCTTATGGGTTTGCTCTTCTACTGCCTAATCCCAGTGAAAGTGGGAGTTCATTGAGAGAAGTTGCAAACCAAAATGATGCCTTTGGTTGAGGAAGAAGACGACCTGTTTTTCCCATACTGAGACTCTGTGCTTTCTGACTGAGGCAGTCATGGGCCGGAAGATTTTGTGAATCCATAGGTCTATCTGGATCCCTGACCACACTCGTATAAGTGGTTCATAATTCATCCAATGCATTTATCCTTCCAACACTTCACTTTTTTAAGAAGTACTGTTGTCTTTTTTTTTTTTCTTCTTCTCCCCTTCCCCCAAACTAAGGTGCAGAGATTAAATAATTTATCAACTGCACACACAAATCTGACACTTAGCTGGGAACTGAATCTATAACTTTTAAGTCTCTGGCCGTCAGCCTTCTGTTTGGACTGTTATTTGTAATGCTTGTAGTTGGAGCCATTCCTTTTGCCTTGTCTCCAAGAGGCTAATTGCCCTTTGATGCAGTTGTCGATGAAATTATCATTCCTCTGTGGTTAGCTGATTGGATGGTGCTTTTCTGGGGTTATTTTTAGAAATCACTGAATACACAATGAGGGATTTTACTTCATGTGCTCCCATCCAGACAGGTGACTAATCTAACCTTTGAGATCACACTGTATACAGGTTTGTTATAGTAGGTGTAATTAAAATTGCTGAAGAGGGTGAATAGAGCTGTGTGTAACTTCTATGGGCTTTCTTAGAGTTTTTTTTTCCCCTTCCTCTGTACTTCAGAATTCCAGATGAAAAGGCCACTGCACTTCTGCTAATATGTTTCAGATGTGAACTCTAAAGGTGCTGGAGGTAAAACTTCCAAAGAGGTAAAACTTCCAATGAATATACTAGTACCGTGACACTATAATGTTAACATTAACGCAACATTTAAATCTGTTGTTTTCCCTGCAATGCTGCAAAGATTTTGCCCAGCTATTTATGGTCTGAATGGATTCAGGTTAAGAATACCCCCATAAATATGAGGGAAATACTTCTTTTTGCATTCAGTGTGTTAAAATAATTGGACAGGGTCCTAGGGACTGATTTTTCTGCATAATTTCTTTTACACAAATTATTAACAATAAAACAATGGTAGGTCAGATGTATAGCTGCTGCAATTCACTGAAATTTTTTGAATGAAAACTGAAATGAATTTGGTGCTTTTTGTTTCTTTTATTAGCATGTATCATGCTAAACAGCTCTTGGCATAATATAATTTGTATTGTTCGGTATTGTTCTTCAGTGGGGTCTAAAGACATCACCAACTCTGGAACTCATACTTAAATTTTCTTGCAGTTTCACAAAGTTTTGGTTTGGTTTTGTTTTGGGTTTTTTAAATCATTTATATAACCATAATTCTGCTTCTCCATTCTGGAACAATTGTACATTTTGGGGTCTGCCCATATTTCACTTCAGTAAGCAAAATGGTTGCCTGCTTCCACTTCTTTCTTTGAAACAAATTGGTTATAAGTGCTTGAGTATTCTGGTCAGGATTTAAACTTGAATTTTACTTTCTGTGGATGAAAGCTTTGCCTAGTGATAAAATGTGTGGAAGATATTTGAGAGAGATGCATTTTATTTTGTTCAGCATAGCAATGAGAAAGTTCATATGGTCGGGAGTGCAATTAACTAAATTATCTGGGAAAATTGAAATTAAATTCCATTTTTAATATTCTGCCTGGGGAAGTGATATGGCTTGTTTCTTCAGCAGTGTCAGAACATACGATGGGTTGACATTGTTTTAAGCTTCATCAATTTAACCATTAATTTAACACAGGAAGTAATTTAACATAGGAACAAGAAATAGTTTCATTTTGGATTGTGCTGGGTGTATATATGTGATGCTGGTCACCAGCAAAGGAGAGAAGATGTATTTCTGTGGACAAGGGGACAGAATAGGTTGTATGGATGGGGGTGGAAGCAACTGGTAAGTAATTTAGTAATTACAGAAATGAAGTTAACTAACGTAATAGTGTTATAATTACAGAAGGTTTCCAGGGCATAGGTTTGTCAGAGGACGTTCCAGCATTTCACGTTAATTTTTCTCTTTTGTTTTAGGCTCTGGATGTTGACCGAACTGTTCTCTATAAAATGAAGAAATCTGTCAAAGCCATAAACATATCTGGTCTGGGTAAGTATGTAATAATTCCTGGCAGATTATATTGGTGAAATTGGAGGATTTAAACAATATATCACTTTACTGCATCAGAAAGAGTTATATGGGTAACTCTGAGAAGAGAAAAATGTACATTTTAAATAGCAGTCTTGAACTAGCTGCTTGATCATGAGCTCAGTAAGGGTGAAGTTTTGTGGGGTAGTTGAACCTGTCTAGCTGGCATACTGCAACCAAGTAGGGAAGCTATGTTCCCCTCTTTCCACCAGGTCTGGGCTACCTGCTCCTTCTGCCACCCCAGGTGCTTTGGCAGATCCCTAGATGAGATTTTTAGCTCACATAAAGCTGCATATGCAGTGAAATCAACTTAACTGTGGTTAGGTGAACACCTGAAATGGTAAGGCATATGTATCATCGAGAGCTGAGGGCATGGGAGGGGTGAAATTACTCTCTTTGGCAGCAGTAAGAAGCTACATTGGCTCTACTGCTTTGTGAAACCGCACCCTTCTTGGTGGCTTCCAGTTATGAGAACTTCATGACAAGAGGGAGTGAATGAGCTGCAATTTTTTATTGTCATGATGCACGAAGTCAGATCTTTCTCTTACAACGCTGATAAAAATACGAAGAACTATGGCTGTGTGCATTTTTGTATCTGTGCCAATATCATGGAGTTTTGTGTGTTTATCTTCTTTGAAGAAATAACTGAAGCTTTTGTTTTTGTGGATCATCAGCATTTTATGAATCAGAAACAGCATTTGTGTTTGTGGATAAGAAACAGCATTTTGTTGGCTTTTGTTCTCGCTTTGGAGTTCATAGCAATTTGAACTAACAAAACCTATATTATATGCAAAATAGATAGGCTTGGCGACCTTGGAGAGCCACCAATATCTGACAGAACTTGTGGGCATGTTGGTTTTCAGATATAAGGTTATAACAAGAACTGCTGCTGTGGTATAATTCTTATCAGCTAATTGAAAGGAAGTTTCTTCTTGCCTAACATAATGAAGCTGTTATCTCTGGATTGTGGAGGGTCCAGTTTACGATACATCTGAAGCTGTGTCATCTGTTACGTATTTATTTGGCACCCTCTCTTCTGGTTTTTTGGCTCGTTTTTTTGTTGTTAGTTTTTTGGTTGGGTTTTTTTTTTTTGAGTGCTTGACTATGCCTCATAATCAGTGCACTTGTTAGATCATTGTAGCAAACCACTACAGTAAATCACTACATTTTGTCATAAAACCTTGCCTAGTTTTTAAATTCATGCTGCGCAATCTTGACAATTGTCCTGGTTTCAGCTGGGCTAGAGTTAATTTTCTTCCTAGTAGCTGGTATGGTGCTGTGTTTTGGATTTAGTAGGAGAACAGTGTTGGTAACACACTGATGGTTTAGTTGTTCCTGAGCAGTGCTTAAACTAGTCAAGGACTTTTCAGCTTCTCATACTGCCCTGCCAGCGAGGAGGCTGGAGGTGTGCAAGAAGCTGGGAAGGGACACAGCCAGGCCAGCTGACCGCAGCTGGCCAAGGGCTTATTCCATACCATATCATCATGCTGAACAAAAAAATGGGGGCAGTTGGCTGGGGCGGTGCAGCCGCTGCTCAGGAACTGGCTGGGCATTGGTCAGTGGGTGGTGAGCAATTGCACTGTTCATCACTTGTTTTGTATATATTTATTCTTTATCATTATTATTATTATTATTTTCCCTTCCTTTGCTGTCCTATTAAATGGTCTTCATCTCAATCCACAAGTTTTACCTTTTTTCCGATTCTCTCCCCCATCCGACTGCGGGGGAGTGAGCGAATCGCTGTGTGGTGTTTAGCTGCCTGCCGGGTTAAACCATGGCAACAATAAAGGTTTGGAGGCATTTCTTTTCCACCAGCAGAAATACCACTAATGCAGCCACATGCCGGCCCTTGGGGTTTCTTTTGACAAAACAAAAACTGTGGCCCTACACTCATAAGAAGTTACTGTATTATTAATATAGGTTTCCTGAGTATTAAGTATACATGTTTTGGCTTTCTTTTTTAATATGTGAATTTAGAAACTGTTATGGAGAATTAGATAGTGACTCCAATTTGTACATAATTTAGTTTCTTAAAAAAAAGCCTCTAAATCCTCAAGAAACCTGGCTCAGATTTTTTTTTTTTTTTAAATAGATTCCAAACCTTTTGTTTGTAGAGAAACTTTAAAATCCATCGGGAAGAAACCATGGGGCAAGGAGAGTATTTTGGAGGGTCCTGTGAGAAAATATTAGCACTTGTGGAGTACCAGCTCAGCTAATAGTATTGCTGCAATAACTACCATCAGCATTCTGGGGAATGTCTCGGAACTGCTGTTGAGCTGCTGGTTTGTTGGCTTTGTTTAATTTGATACATAGATCTAGAAGAATCCATCCAGTCCCTAGGATGCTGGGGAATAGCAAACTCTTGGGAATTCTGTATGGAGTAGAAAGCTCTTGTTTCCTAAGGTAAAAAGTCAGCATGGTTAGGCTGCTGGTTGCACATCTAATTACAACAATTAATGGTAATGGCCTTTTCACCTTGCTTTCATGCAGTGGCAGCCTTCTCTTTTTGCTGTATGAATTGTGCCCTGACCTCCACTCTCATCTGGGTTCGAATGCGCTAAGCTTGATGCAAGAAGGAGTAAGAATGCAGAAAGCAATATGGAAAGAATTCACCTTAGTGGGTAGCTGTGTGAACTAGAGGAGTTGTGACCTGCCACATCCTGTTTTTTGCTGTTTGTGCCAGTTTGTTCAAAGCCTGTTCAGGTGTATGTACGTCACACAGTAGTATTAGTTGAACATCCTTACTTCATCCTACAGCTCAAGTAGCAAAAACTGTGGTAAGTGCTCAGCCCCTGCTGTTGATGCTGAGGAAAAATAAGTACAGTTCAGTGCTAGGACTTGTTTTTTAGATTGAATGGCTATATGCAAGCTATCTTTTACAGGCTACAGATTCAAGCCCTCAAGGTAGAAACTTGTAGAATTAATGCTGTTTGTGTAACTTCAGTTCTGCATGTATGTTATGACAGTCTTTAATTACACAATATTATACCACTACTCCACAGGGTTTTAGCTTCATATATTGGAAATTAAAGAAAATTTGTAGCTACTTGACAAATAAAGTTTTTGAATGGCTGTCCGAATAGGAAGGTGAACAGACAGGCTTGTTTTTAAGTTGGAGTATGCTAGGTTTATTGAACAGGATGTATAACTAATTCATAGAAATTTGGGGAAAGGACATTGCATCAGGAACCCTTTGGATCTTAAATGTGTTGACATATACAAATGGGCTTCAAGTGAAACTGGATCATTGCTTGCTTGAGCAGATTAATCCTCTCTAAATAATCTCCAGGTTTTTATGCTGGTCTTGTGCAATAACCAGGAAAGGGTCTGTGGCCTTATTAATGCATAAGTTGTTTTCTGGAGTGTGGGGTTTTTTTCCTGACTTCATCTGAAGTGTTAGAAATTGGCCACAGCTAGAATAAGAAATCAGCAACATTAACTTTCTCAGGTGGCAACTTAAGCACTTGTCCATGTGCTTAAGCTTGACATGGTCACTAAGCTTGGGTTCAGAAAAACTTTTTGTTTTATTCCACAGATCAAATTGACAGGGACTTCTTATGCCTGTCTACACAAGCAAGTAATCTGGCGTCCTAGGAGTGAATCAGTAGATCAAAGTAGTTAAGACTGAGGCCCCTCAGATTTCCTTTATATTTGAATCAGGGGAACTTCTTTAGGCCTAGATTTCATCTCATTCCCTGGGCTGAATAACCCCCCCAACACGTGCAGCTCAAAGCTTTCGAAGGGCAGGAGCATTAGGGTCGCGCTGGATGACTTGCATTGGTGCATCCCACACAGTGATTCAGAACCTGCTGTCTCCTTTAAGCACTGGACCGCTTCGGGGGCAGAGCTTCTGGTTTTGTTGTCTCAGAAAGGAACCTAGTTGTCATGAACCAAAACCGCTTTGAGAACTGAACTGGCTTGTGGTAAATGCAGACTGCTAGGATTTGCTTCACATCCCCACTGCTGCTCTGTATCGGAGAGCTAACATAGATATGGGGTTTGTCTTCATCCACAAGGTAGTTCGTAGTCTCCTTTCCTAAGACAATCTGGGACTCTTATTTGATCTATTGCCTTCTATTGTAGAGATCCAGGACTCTGCCAACACACTTGATCTCCTCTATTTCTTTGTTCAGCACACAGTTAAACGTAACAGCACACAGTTAAAATTAGAGCATGTTAATAAAAGACTCTAGAAGTTCATTATACACGTTGGGAATTGTTATGTGGTCTCCGGTATGGTGCAGAAATAATGTGGGTCTTGCTAGATTTAGATGCTAGATGATAGACAGTCAGATGACTGTCTTCTCTTGATGACACATTGTGCTTTGTACCGCACGTGGATAGATACGCGTAAGCCAGAATTAGTGAGATACATCATACTTCTGGCATATCAGTGTTAAAACATAAATAATAAATGTTTATTGTATCAAGTAAACATTTTTAGCAAGAAATTGTCTGAATTTTTTTTTAAAAAAGCTCAATTATCATTTCGATAACCTTTTATCTACTGATGATATTTTCATGTTTTGCTCTTTTTGAAGCTCACGTGGAAAATGAAGAACAGTATACACAAGCACTGGAGAAATTCGGAGGCAACTGTGTTTGCAGGGATGACCCCGATTTGGGAACAGCGTTTTTAAAATTTTCTGTGTTTACAAAGGAATTAACTGCACTCTTCAAAAATTTGGTAAGAATTACTTAAGAAAAAGATGGTGATATTTTAAGGCCATTATGAAGGCATTATTTATCAATTATAACAGCTCTTTATGTTGAAGATAATTTGTGTTTTAGCAACCACTGTTCTTAAAAAAATTCTCGACTTAAGAAAATGTCTCATGCCCTAGCCTTTTCCCCCTGCAAAACTCAAAAAACCAACAACAAAGTAAAAACCAAAACAAAACCAAAAACCAAACCACCATTAAAGCCAAATAAACCCAACAAAAAACCATCTTCCAACAATTCTCACATCTTAAAGTTTCACGCAACGAAGTAGTTATAACATGTATTATAAAATGCATGTATCAATTTGCTTTAAAATTGCAAAACCAGCAAAACCTGACTTGGTTTACTTTGTGTTCATGTTGCTTTTACTGTACTTTTTCACACTTTCCGTTTGTATTTATAAAGGGAGATTTTGGTGTCTCTGGAAGAGGGAGTCTCTTGCTTCTCGGGAACAGTCAGGAAAACAAAATCAAACATAATGCTATAATGACAATAGTGTCCACTGGGGACCAGTCCTGCAACTGAAGCCAGTAAGGCTTAAAAGCACTTTTCAGCGAGCCAAATGGGATGGAGCCAAATGGAAGAACAGGAGTTTTAATTATGAATGGAGAATTTTCAGCCTTAATTTCACATTAATCAGTGGGCACAAAAAGAGCAGATTCTGACTACATCCTACTAGCTAGAACTTTCCCATGTCTGAGTAAGTCCCAAATTTACTTGAAACCACAGAACTCTTAAACCAGGGGCTAGGAAGGGGAGATGACCCAGATTCCTATAAGCATTTACAAATCTGTGCCTGCTGAAATCAATGGGATGGAGACACATCAAATGCTTTACAAAAGTCTAGACCAAATGTCTGTAGTTTGCAGCCAGCTGGTCATAATCGGTTCTTTGGGGAATATTTCCAGCTAATGGGATTTAGGGTAGTCCCATTCACTCCCTGATGCTGTGCTCTCTTTTTACCCAGTCCGTGATATTGATGACAGAGACTCTAGCCCCAAATGTATTTCTCAACAGTGAAATGTATTTCATATTGATTTGTATAACTCTGGATGTACAAATACTAGCTGAGATTATGTATCAGAAGAGGCATCCTTGCTGAGTGTGAGTCAGTCAGTTATCCTGAGTCTTCCATACAGAGGCAGACTGCTCATATGGAAGGGGAAATAGAATGGGTCTTCTGTTGACTAAAATACCCTCTCTATCTTATATTAATTGCACTATGGTGACTTCATTAGGCAAATGGATCTGGGAAATGTGATGTTTAGGTGGTTTTAAAAAGCAATCTACTAAAAGCTACACCCCCTCCCCAGGAAAACCTTTTAATGTATTATATTTCAAGAAGAATTTTAAAAGCTAAAAAATGTTGCCATTTTACCAAAAATCTTCGGTATCTCTTAAAAACAGCAATTACTCTTTTTGCAAAATGCTTCTGACAAGAATAACTTTTTTTCCACAAACTGGAAAGGAAAATAAAAACAAAATAAATATGTATAGAAAGTGGGGATGCATGGTTTTACTACCTTTTCTTATCCACATGAACATTTTGTGTGTCTTCTCCAAGGAATATTTCTAAATCTTTTTGCTGTCTACTGCTTTTTCACTAGCAACTATGTATTTTTGGTTCAGTTTGTATGTATAAGAAGAGTATATGTCATGAGATAGTAGCTAAGTGTTTAGTTTTTCTTACTTTGTGATTCTGATTTTCTCTGTTTTTGAAGTGAATAATAATTTTGCATGGACATGAATGTAAATGTTGTGTTTTTTTTTTCTTTTTTTGACATTGCAATAGCATAGGCACCTTCTCTCTTCTTCAGTACTGCTGGTGAAGGACAGGTCTCTGTAAGGTTCTGCTCTTTCCTAATATGCTTCATACTGGAAGTCTTTTGTTTTGTCCTGACTAGCAAAGGAAAACTGAAGAAATAGAGGAACCTAGTGGTCCTTGAATTTGGTGTCTCTCTAGGAAAATCGTTTCCTCCAGAGAGAAATACCTATGAAAAAAAAGATGTAAACTTCATTGTTGCTTGAAAATACCATATTTCTAAATAATAATTCTAGAATTATAAAAGAATTATAAAACAAAATTATACTTTGTGTAACTTTGCTTATTAGAAGTTAATACCGACAGAATAAATTGTTGATAACTGGTCACTTTGAAAATCTGTTCATAAGTTCTCTGATGGAGGTCTAATTTTCTGAGAGGTTACAAGGGTATCAACTAGTGTAAAAAGTCCTATACAGTAGTTGGAAATAATTTGGGGTGCTATTTTTTTATAGTCATACCCATATGTGAAATAAGCCCTGTGCATTCTCACAGCGTGGTGAAGTATCCAACTGTGAATGCTTTAAGCATGTTGGCAGTAAAAACATCCCTCTGGTGTTTCCTTGTAGCACCCAACATATTTTGGTTGTAAATAGCTTCATCAAAATGTAGCCAGGGCCATACAACCTGCTGCTGTTGAAAAAAACATTCTGAAAGGTACTCTTTTTTTAAATAGACCTGTCCCTGGAGTCTCACAGGGCACTGAATTGCCACAGAATATATTTTTTATTTTTTTAGCTGAAATGAGTGGGGAATGTGCAAGGAATCAGAGGACATGTTCAGACTGGAGCAGATGCCAAAGCTATTAACACTGGCAAAGCTTTAGGGCTACTGTCAAATTTTTCTTTGTCATATATTTTGCTTTAGTTTCTAGAAGCTGATGTATTCTGCCAGCTCTTGGCCTGGATGGCATTTAGAACTGTAGTTCTAACGTGCTTCTGCAAAAAGATTTTCCTTAAGCTTGTCCTTAGTAAGGTAAAGGAAAGCCATCATAAAGTTGTTCTACTTTAATAGGGGTTTTAGGTTCTTGCTTTCTCTAATATTTTTAAAGGATTCCTTAAAGCCTTTGATGTTTTAACAGCTGAAGTTCTTTTTTTATTTTTTTTTTTCTTGTATAATCCAATTACTCAACTGTAAACTATTCACATTAAAGTTCAGGTCTTGGTTTTTTTATATGTGTTTTTCTATGCTTCTTTTATGTGTGTGTTTTTAAATAGTGCATAA
>VZTL01026939.1:0-17101 GCA_013400535.1 Scopus umbretta | reverse complement strand
TTTTTTTTTTTTCTATCCTGCCCCCTTAAAACCTGGATCTGTGTGAAAATACAAGTGAATAGACACAATCGTTTCAAATTCTGTAATATACAACTTATTTCATGAGTAAGTTGTCTTTTGTGTGCCATGACAGTTAGTGTCTGTGGTAGATCTCTTTGCTTAATCAAGTTACAAATAACGAGCATAATCTCCCAGTGCATGATGTTCTACTGCATATTCTTCCGTTTCAATTGAGAAAGCTTTGCTTTAATTGGGAAAGACTTTTTTAAAATTTTTGATAGTATCCATATTACTTCCCTGTAATCTACTACATATGAACATTCATTTTCTTTTCTGCCTTCCTCTACTTTTGGAGGACACTACAATATAAAATGAAAAGTTAGCCACCCTGTGTTTTCATTCTTAACTACCAAAAATTCAGCAACATAATTGTATTTGGTGTCCTTTTAAGTGTTTGGGGTTTTTTTTGTCCTCATCAGTGACTAATTCACTATAATTAGCAAGTTTCTTTAGTTGAAAAGCACAGAAGAAGTTACATACTTTATGCCTGAGTGTTTTGAAATGTCTTAACAAAAAATATCAAGAGTATGCAAGTCAAGATTTAGTTCTGGATTTGTTAGGCTAAAACCCTTGTAATGACTTTGTAATGTCTCTTGCTTTAGCACATCTTATGAGACTGTGCCCAATGCTGAGGTCTCTAGGAAGACTTTATTATATACTGAGCCTTTGGCATTTACCAACAAGGTGGTGAGGCTGGTGGGAATGTTTGCTGCTACCATTCCAAAAGTGCACATGATTCCAGATTGATCCAGTACCAGGAACCTTAGTAAACCACATCTAATTAGTGCAGTTTGTTTACAGATAAGGATGTTTTCCACATTTGATGCCAAGGTTGGATGCTGTCAGCAGGTGTATTGTGTACTAGCAGTGGATGAACACCTATCTGAGTCTTGTCAACTGTGTCTCATGTTGTGTGTCTAGCTCAACTTAGCATAAGCCACTTGATTGAGGGTACCTGATGCACAGTATAAACAGCTATAAAATCATCTTTAATAACAACATTTTATATCCAGCTAAATGAATCAAATGAGTCAAAAAAGCTCAGCACCTAAGATCAAACATAATTAATTTTGGTACCTTGTAAGTCTTCAAGTGTTTAGTGCCCTACATCAGGAACACTTGTTTCCTGCGTTGGCAAATTAATTGTATCAGCACAGCTGATAGTCTCTGAAGCAGGATTTCATAGTGGGTTTTATTCTTTATTCCAGTATTACCTGGATTGTGACTTCTCAGTTGAATTTCGAGTCACACATCCAGCATCTTGGATCTTCTGAGATAGTGCTGCATGTGTCAGACCATTTCTGATGATACAGGTCCAAAAGAATCGCATATGATGACACTGTTTAACATAAATAGCTTGCAGATCCCCAGACATCTAGACTGGCTGAGAATCTAGCACCATTTTTTTAATATTTTCTTAATTGCATAAAGTTATAATGATTCTCCTGTGCCCACTGAGTTGGCCCATCTGAAGTTGTGTGCAAACAGTCTTCAGAAAGTATTCCTGTAGGTGGTTTACTCACAAAAGCAACAAGTTTAGCAAGTTAGCTAAATTTCATTATTCCTTTTGTGAATAACAATGAGAACAGTCTAATAACTGCTTTCTAGGCTTGGTTTGTGAGGAGGACCTGAGTGGCTTTTGGGTTTTGAAACTGCCTTAGCTGTAGCTGGATTTTCATAACAAGGCATTCTGAAATATTGAGATAAACCTCCAGTGTGACAGTCCGAATCCTTGGAAGATTGTGATGGCTCCAGTGTTTAACTGTATTTTTTTTTTCGAACAATCTCATTTGGTGCCATGCCAGCTATTGGCTGTTGAAGTAACTAAGATTTGTAATCATTGCCCATGGCAGTAGTTGATCTCTGAGGATGGGCAGTAAAGAACAGTCCTGTAATTTAGTCTGCTGTCATCTACCAGTGCTTGATTGCTGGATCTGAAAGCTTCTTTACTTATGTATAACTTATTCATAGTGACATCCTACAAAGTTTATGTGTAGATTTTAAAATATATTTGCATGCTGCTGGGACTTACACCAAGAAGACTGTTACTACTGGACCAAGATCTCTGGTGCTTTTACAATTTCTAATAGATTATTCACCAGGATGAGTATGTTGCAGTGATGTGAAGATTTGTACCTTGATCCTCAGTTTGGTCAGAACAGGTGGTCTGTACTCTGGAAATATTTCAATTAATTTTTTTTTAATTTAGTTAAGTACTTGAGAAGTAAAAATGCCCATAGAAAATGTATTTGAATCTGTATATTTGGGGATTCTCATTTGAGTTTAAGGACAATAGATACCTGGAAATGTCATTGTGTACGTTATTTCATTCAGGACCTGAAAATGTAATGTTGACATTGTGTTTATTTTCCGTCTATGGGGTTGAATCCAATGCTGCTTGTATGATATCATGAGATTTTTTTTCCCTTTTAACCAACAGTCCTTTAGAAAGCCTGCTTTTATGACTTTGCTTTCCAATAAGTTGGAAAGGAGATACCTCTCTCCAATTTACCTCTGTAGTTTCTGCAAGATTTTTTAACAAATGAAGCATACCTCCTTGACAGTGCTCATTTCTAAGCCATTTATGTGTTAGGTTATTCAACCTGCAAAAACTGAAGGTAGCACATGTTAATCAGGAAATTCTTTCCGATCCATTACCATTTTCTGTAATTATTTCCAGGTGGTGGGCTGGTACAGTTGTGGTATGTTCTAGTTTTTTTAAGTGGTTAGATAAAAGCTCTACATCAATATTCTACAGTTTAAAGCTCTTTGTCTAGCCTGTTGGACTCCTTCACTTTGATCAAGACCAAAGGATCATCTGTTTGAGGCTTGGGATATAAAGCCTGGGAATTCTGTGTACAGGAAAATTCTTTAAAAGAAGAGCTTTTTTTTGTTGCTGTTTTTGCTGGTGGTGGTGGTGCTTTACAACAGCAGAAATTACTTATTGTGGTTTAAGTTTGGCAGTCAGGGAATATTGTTTTTCAGTGTAAGCTGCCTCACTTCTGCCAAGGACCAGACCAATTTTTCATAGTCCTGTTGAGTTAAATTCAGACTAGAACTTCCCCGAGACCCCCACACCTGCAGTAGGACTGTGAGATTTGTCAGACCCTCTTGTACCTAACATCAGTTCCCAGATAAGTTGAGATGTTGCCAGCTGTCATTATTGAGTGTTGGTCTTTACAAAACAGAGATGGGAAGTTTAATGATGCCATTTTGTAGCTAGGTTGAGAATATTAGTTTGAGCCTGAGTCTGTTCAGGTCCACTTTATAATCTACTAAATTTTGGACATAGGAAAACAGTGAGGTTTTTCTGGGTTGCTATTATGTATGCCACTGAGGTTTCTTGAGGTAATAACTGTTTTGATTCTGTGGCTGCCCCAAATGGATTTGAACTTCCTTGTAGCTGTGCATTTTGGTCATCTGTAGCAGTGGGTGGATGCAGAGTCATCTCAAGAGTTCTTAATCGCGAATTGAATTTGTTTGTTGCAATATCTTCACAGTCTCTTCTCTTAACAAAAAGGGCAAAGGAACTGGGAGAGCTAACCTCAGTCTCACCTACAGCTTGTGTTGCCAGAGTGGGATGATGCATGTACATGTTGATAGCCAGAGGTTTGCTCAGCCTTCTTCAGTCTGTTACCTTACATGACTCCTTGTTTGGACTGTGCCTAAAACTAGTCCTAGTTTTATGCTTAGTTAGCTATCTTTTCCAGTGATACTTCTTCACATATGTGACTATCTCTTTTTATTCTTTTTTTTTTTTTTTCCCCTTTCTTTTTCTTTTCCCTTTGAGTTAACAAACCGTTCAGGGCTGCTAGACTGCTCTTTGTCTGCATATCCCTCTGTATCATATGCTTAAAATCACACTGTTCATCTGCATTTCCTAGTCACAACTACTGACCTGTAAAGCTAAGTGCCAGATATCAAAGTGGTATTTTTGTAGTCTGTGGAGAAGTGACAGTTTCTTCATCCTGATTTCTGTCTCGATAGGCTCTCTTCATAAGGAAGAATTGGAGCTTGTTTGCCTCAATATCTGTGCTGGTTTTGGCTGGGATAGAAAATTAACTCTATCCCAGCCAAAACCAGCACAAATCTCATTTGCTTTTTTGTGATGACATATCAGGTGCTAATATAGCCAAGCATGACCTATTTGAAAAGAAATTAAGTTAATTAAAAATTGACATTTGTTTTGCTTTTCCCCCATAACAATTTCTGTGCTGCTATTTCAAGCTCTGTGTGTAATTATGTGTGTTTAAAAATTACTGTGTATCTAAACTTGTTTGGGAGAGTGATGTTAAGATCCATTCTTATGCTCTTGGATCACCATCCATCAATGTTGATTATTATGCAACTCCTTTGTCCTGTAGCTACCTAACTTCTCAGAGTATTTTCCTGAAGATCACCTTAGTTGAAGTAACTGAGGGAGGCTGGTTCCATTTTTCTTTATACCTTGGGACTGTTCTCAAATAAGGGAGTAAGAGAGGCAAGTAACCCATAGCTTTATGCCAGCCTACCTCAATCAAAAATTGGGAACATCCTGAGGTGACATTCATGAATAATTCATCTTTTCTCACCATCAGTCATTAACATGCTTCAGTTGAAGCCATAAAGATTTCAAAATGTTTTTAAAGCTTTAAAGTAGTTAAAAGCAGTGCATTTCTCTTGGGACCTCAGTTATAGTCTTTTTGTTTTCCATAGAAGAGCTGGGCGATGCTGCCTGTCACTACAGCACTGCAGCAGGACTAGTCTGTTTGTGTCCTTTGAGTAGAATTGGTGCTGACTGGGCTCGTTTTGTTACGAGACACTTGCTTTCCCCCATGTACTTAAACACTAATGGCAGACCCGCCAGGGGAGCATATGGGGAAGGAGTACACATGTCATAAAAACTGCTCATTCTCCCAGCAGGCAGACCTTATTCAGCAAGGCAGCGAGCCAGATTTCACCCACATTCTTCAGTTTAATCAGTCCTGTTGTTGTAGATTTTGAGGTATCAATTGTATCAATTTTGCACAGGAAATAGAAGCATAAACTTACTGAAGCATATTATTTACTCATTTTTAGCTTAATAGTAGTGTCTGTGTTCCAGACATAACCTTGTCTTTCCCGAAAAGAAAGAAATGTTAATTTTTTTAAATAAAGTTGTCTTATTTTTAGGCCTGTAATATATGTTATCTTCAGAAGTCCTCTGCTAATAAGAGTTTATGGTAATGCTATGAAACATAAATGCTTAGTGAAAACTAACAAGCTTTTCCTGGGAAGCCTGGCTCCCTCTCCTCCTCTGCCATTCTCCTTTTAAAAGCCGGGCATGAGGTCTGTTACGCACAACTGGGTGAAGAGAACAAGTTGTTTGAATGTGCTTATGGATCAAGGCACTAGGCGGAGGTGCATTACGTTACTGTGCAGAAACGCAAGCACTCATATCTAGATGTAACTATCATTAATGATCTGTTTCTGAACCATTTGACGTCAATGGAAGAATGAACAAATTCTTACTACACTCTTAAGTAAAGAAATCTGCATAGCTATTTGGTTAAATGATGATGTTTCCAGTTTGTTAAACTCATTTTTTAAACAGTATCTAAAAAATGTATCTGAAAATTCTGCAAACTCTTCTCACGTTACTTCTTCAGAGCTCTAACTTGACTTGGTAGATCATTGATATTCATCGATTGTAGATATTTCTGCCACATTTCCTCTTAAAGCATGTACAAAGTGTTGTGGTTTAACCCCAATCGGCAACCAAGCACCACACAGCCGCTCGCCCCGGTGGGATGGGGGAGAGAACTGAAAAAAACCCTAAAACCCGTGGGTTGAGATAAAGGCAGTTTAATGGGATAGCAAAGAAAGAGAAAATAATAATAATAGTAATGATAAAAGAATATACAAAACAATTGATGCACAATGCAGTTGCTCACCACCCGCTGACTGATGCCCAGCCAGACCCCGAGCAGCCATCGCTGCCCCCCGGCCAACTCCCCCCAGTTTCTATACTGAGCGTGACGCCATATGGTATGGAATAGCCCTTTGGCCAGTTTGGGTCAGCTGTCCTGGCTGTGCCCCCTCCCAGCTTCTTGTGCCCCTGGCAGAGCATGGGAAGCTGAAAAGTCCTTGACTAGTGTAAACACTACTTNAGGTGCAGCCTCACCAGTGCTGAGTACAGGGGGACAATTGCTTCCCTAGTCCTTCTGGCCACACTATTCCTGATACAAGCCAGGATGCTGGTGGCCGCCTTGGCCACCTGAGCATACTGCCAGCTCACATTCAGCCAGCTGTCGACCAACACCCCCAGATCCTTTTCTGCCAGGCAGCTTTCCAGCCACGCTTCCCCAAGCCTGTAGCATTGCATGGGGTTGTGACCCAAGTGCAGGACCCAGCACTTGGCCTTGCTGAACCTTATACAACTGCACTCGGCCCATCAATCCAGCCTGTCCAGATCCCTCTGCAGAGCCTTCCTGCCCTCAAGCAGATCAACACTCCTGCTCAATTTGGTTGTCTGCAAACTTGCTGGGGGTGCACTCAATTGGCTCATCCAGATCATTGATAAAGATATTAGACAGAACTGACCCCAAAACAGAGCCCTGGGGAACACTGGTTGTGACCAGCCACCAGCTGGCTTTAACTCCACCACACCTCTCTGGGCACAGCCATCCAGCCAGTTTTTTACCCAGTGAAGAGTATACCTGCCTAAGCCATGAGCCGCCAGCTTCTCCAGGAGAATGCTGTGGGAGACAGTGTCAAAGACTTTACTGAAGTCCAGGTAAACAACATCTGTGATATACTGCTTTGAGCCTGAGATTTCATATTGAGTGTTTTTATTTTGAAAGAGATTACCTGCAAATTAAATGAGCAAAGCTTTGAATGAATCTGCACATAGTAAGGATAAAATACCAGAAAGATCTGGACAAGTTTTTTTTCATTCTGCCCTCTTCTCCCCCATCCTCCATTGCAGGATGAATGAAAGTGAAAAGCTTTCCAGCATTTCCAAAGGGAAAAGATGACTTCTCCATTCAGGACTTGGGTGATAAGAGAAAGAGTCATGCTGTACTGTCAGCCTTGACAGACAGTAGGATAAAATAAGATGGAGGCTCTTTCACTGAAAGGCTAGGATGCCAGAGCTGAAGTTGGAGAGTCAGGCTGAAAAGGAAGACTAGACAAAGGATATTTGGAAGGGAAATATATATATTATATATATATATATAAATATAAATAATATATAATATTATTTTGTCAAACAAAGTAGCCCTTGGAAACACTCAATTTTCCAGAGTGCTCCCCAGTCAAGTCTGGGCCTTCCAGGTGCTATTCCCAGTCTCCGCACCTTCTCGTGTACGTACCCAGACTCAGCCTGGCTTACTGCTGTATGGGGAAGGAGAGGAAGAAAGACAGAGTTGCTGCTCCACCAGCCAGTTCACTCCTGCTGCATGTACCCAGGGTGCTCTAGTTGTTTATCCTTGTTCACTGGCTGAAAAGAAATACCATTCTTTGATGTATTAAACAGTAAAATAGGTCCTGTTGAAAAAAGTAAAAATGCCTACTTTGATATTTGTTTATACCATGATCTGTAGGACAAAATTGATTTCTTTGAAATACAAATTAAAATTTATATTGAAAACCAGTTACTTTTCAAATTGGAGCTGTAAAAATAGTCATACAGTGGAAACTGAATGGGCAAGACCGTTTATTTTGTATCCGATTGACTTTTCTGTTGTAATTCTTCATCCTGTATTTCAGCTTTACATGTCTGTTACACAAATTGAGCTCACTGTATATTAGTCATGTGCAGCTGCCTTGTAAATGGACTGGAGTGTGCTCAGATTTTAATCTTAGTCAGCAAAGTCTATATATGTGATTTGTGCTGCCGGAGCTTCAAGAACAGCAGCTTTACAAAACATGCGTTTCCTCCTTATTGCTTCTAGATTATTTTTCTAGAGTTTTCCCAATTTTCTCATTGATTTTGCTGAATTGATCTGCCTGGAAAACCTGAATACCCTGCAATGTTTGGAAATATCACAGTGGTACATCCTAGAACTGTCTTTGCCAGAAGGATTTGGTTAATGTCACAGCAGAGTGACACTTGAAGCTGAGTTGACCCTTGCATTTGGATAGGAAACACAGCGAACCTTTAGCACTCAGAAGATTTGCATGCAAAACTACTATATGTTATTTCTTCGTTTCCCTAGAAACAAAGTACCCTGTAGTATCAGTCAGATAGGAGGTAGCATATTACTGTAGCAGAACAACAGGTGAAATTCTGGATTACAAAGCTGAAAATGTAGTGAGAGAATAAAAGCAAGAATAATAAGGAAATGCAAATGTGAAGTGGACCAACATGTATCCCTGGTATTTGTCACTGAGAGATGGTTTGGGTTTTTTTGTAAAGCATCTCTGAAGTTTTTGAAGCTACGGAGCCTGAAGCTCCAGCGACCAGCTTCAAGGATGTTTTATTTCTCTGAATTACTTGGTAGATGTCTGTATGCTTTAGTCTCAGTTTAACTACTTTTTGCCTATGGAATATGATTTATCCTTTAAAGAGTAGAAAGGACTCTTTCACCAACATTTAGCTCTTTCTTTGAAAGGAATTACATTTCTTGAAACAATTCTTAAAACAATTCTGTAATATTGTGCATAATGTTTGACTCTGGCAGTATTAGTTGTCTTTTGGTTTAGCTAGCGTTTCGAGACACCTTAGGACGTGTTAATAAGCTCTTAAAATTTTTGAGGTGGTTATGTCATCCTATGTTTGAGTATTGTTCTTTGTAAACGATGAAAATACAATACAATACCAATTGGTGGTTGTTAGACTCGACTCATGTTTCAGTGAATTCTCTGTCCTCATGAATTGTTAGATTAATGTGGAAATAGAGAGTACTAAAACCATCCTGGATCTTTGCTCTGAGGTTTGTCTTGTTTAGAACTATCAGGTATGACATAATGCTAACTCTCGTAGAGTGTGTGCTGGAAAGGAGCTGCGTGTTTGTTGTTTTCTGTGAACCTTTTTGTAATGGTTTATCTTCCTTGTTCACGGTTGATGTCTGATTAATTCTTGTGTTTGGACTCTGTGGCTACAAAATGGCATAACTGGCAGTAAGTGGGTAAGAGTACAGACTTATTTTTGATGGAAACAGAGCGTTCTGGAATTGAGTTTTTATTCAGGCAAGTGAAGATTTTCAGTATATTTATTTCAAAGGAAAGGAGCTTCCCTCCAAACGTCTGCTTCTGGCGGGACACGATGGGCTGAGAAGGAGCACAGTGCTGGCTGGATGTGCTGGCTGCTGGAACGCGTTACAGGGCTGGCTCTGCTGTGCCTGCCAGTACTGAGAGCGCAGTGGGGCTCTTTGAATTGCTGTTCAAAATGTTTCCCTCTTGGAATGTTATGGAATGGGATTAATGGGATTAATTCTAGTTTTCCTTTGCTGCTTGAGGTGTAAGAGGAGGCAATTCCTCATTCTTGAGAAGTCTAATATTGTTGATATAGATAGAAAATATTGTTGACTGGAAGTCCTTAGACCATCTAGGACATTTTTGCATAAGCTGTTAGGGTAATATTAGGTTAAGAGGTTAAGAGAGCACTTGAGACATGTCATCTTTTCAGAGAGAGAGCTCAGGGACACTTGACTGTCCAAGAGGAGGTATGACAGTGCATGTGTTATTTGTGTCTCTCCTGTGCTTCCTGTATTCATGTGTAATGCTTCCTCTTGTTCAAAAGCAGTATAGCATTTCCTCAGCAAGCTCTTTCCAGAATTTTCAGCTTCTAAACGGTACAAGTGGTAAACTAAAAGTCTTTCTCCAAAAAGTAAACACCCTCATGTGTTTTCTTTTATTAATATATTTTTTTCATATCAGGCTTGACTAACTGGGTAGTATAATTATGCTACTGCCTTTAGGAATACTATGGAGAATAGCTGTAACAAATGCACAAGTGTGTTTCATGGAGTTATACTGTATGGCAGGCATTGGTTATTCATTTATATTCTGCAGGAGAACCTGTTTTATTCAGAACTCTTGGAAAATGTTCATGGAAACTTAGGGAATTAGGACAGCTGGTCTAGCAGACTTTGAAGTCTGCAACACAGCCGGCTGGCCGGCATTCCCAGTGCCAACTGGCTCAGTAGCAAGTAGAGATGGCAACTGTGATTTTGGCTTAGGAAACCCTGTATATATAGAAGATGATTCGATGACAGGCAAGACTCAATAAATCTGGTGACAGTAATTGAACTCTGTTAACCAGTGTTTGGTCAGTTGGGTTTAAGCATCCCCCTACATTTTCAATTAAAAATCATTATTTTGTTTCTGGGTTTTTTTTCTTCAATGCAAGAACTTAGTATCTTCCTCTCACTTAGTATCTTCTTTTGGAATATCTGTCAGGACATCAATTTAACAGATGATTGAATTAGTTTTCAGCTACTGTATGTCATTGCTGATCTTTAGGCATTGTCAAATTTCAAATGAAATGTCATCTGGAGGTAAGTCATATGCAAAGCTACAAGAGTTTAGCTCTGCATCTGTCAGTAGACTTTGTGAATAATCAGAGTTTCTGAGAGGCTGTGGATTTCTCACTTCATTGACTGATTCTTTGTGTTATAGTACAAAAATAGAGAAGGAGAAAAAAGAGCATGCTAAGCTGCATGGGATGATCCGTACAGAAATAAGTGGAGCTGAAATTGCAGAAGAGATGGAGAAAGAAAGAAGGTTCTTCCAGTTACAGATGTGTGAGGTAAGCTTCAACGTGAAATTCATATTGTTCTGCTAATATCTCTGGAAAATTTTGAAAAACACAATTGTTTAATGGCAACTGTGATGTTAAAGGGAAATGCCAAGTTACTAGCGGACTCCATTTTTTTTAACCTTTTTTTTAACGCTGATGTGTTAACTTCGCAGGGAATTTAGATCTTTCCTAATTTCACTTAACAAGTAAATTGTAGAATAAATAAATAATGTAAAGCTCAATTAAACACTAAGATGATAATAAATAAGCCTTTACGCTACTACTTCACTATAAGTTATTTTAAGCCCTAGATCATTCTCTGAATTGTTCCCTACAATGACAGCTGTTGTGTTATTATGAGGAGAGACTCCAGTCTAGCACACTGTTGGGCTGGTGCTGGAGAAAAAAGTGCTAATGATGGAATCCAGTTGTCTTTCAAGATGTTTCAGAATGTTTCTACTTTGAAATCTTTGTGATTTTGCAGCATGTTAAATCTGATGTAAATATTTTTGTTTTGATTAATTTATGGACATGTCAGGTTTTGTGGTTGGGAATTTAAGTTGTTGTGTTCATTATTTCTATGCATTAACTCAAAAATGTACCATGGGTGTTACTTCTGTTTTCATTATGATGATTAGAACTAATTTGATTCATATGGCAACATAGCTTAACAGCAGTTGTCCTGAATATCACTTTTAGTAACTGCATGCACTGATACGGAGTAGAAAAGCTTTACATTCTTATATGGAGTCAGAAAAAAGTATTCAAAACTGATGAAGGGATTTGAGTACTCAATAAACACATGGATGTTGCCAGCTAATTGCCCATCTGTATCCTTCCTAAGAAACAGCCAGGAACAGATGCTTCGCTTCCTGTGCCACAGTAGAGGAGGAGTTTGCTTTAGTCAGTTCTAGCGATAACAAAATGCAGGGTGAAGTCTGTGAAATTGAATCACGTTACCTTAAATGTGAAATAGCTGAAGTGTATCCTGTATTTCTTCTGATTTTTGGGAAAAGTTTATACTCGGTTACCTCTGAATAGTCATAAAAGGGGACTTAGTTTTTGTTCTGTTAGTAAATCAGAAGTGTGACATATTGAAGTTGTATCGTAAGTGCAGGCTAGTTCTCTATAAACTGTGAAAGTGAACCAAATACCAGATGCCTAGAGCTCCATTTTAAATTAACAAGAGCTAGAGAGGTGGTTCTTCTAACTAAGTACTATCCAGTGCACATGTCTATGTTTAGGCTAATCACCTCTTCACCTGAACCAGCATAAAAAGCTGCAACATTGGAAGCTGGCACTTGCATACTGCTTTATTTTAGTGGATTTAAAACATTTAGGATGTATTGTGGGTAGGGGAAAACCAGATGCATTAGAGCATTGCTAAGAAGGCATTCACTCCTTTGCTTGGAGGTCACTGTCTAAGCACGGGTTAAAAATTGTTGTCATTTAAGGGACAGTTAAGGACTCTTGTAAATATTTGGTCAATCTTACTTCTGCTTGTATGGCTGACATCTTTTGTACTATGGCATTCAGGGGGGAGCTGTCACTTAATATGGACTTTGATTGTGCCTAATGCAAAAGGACATTAATTACACTTTTTTTTTTTTTTATCTTGATGGTAGATTTTTAAAATCTCTTGCTAAACTGTAATTTGCTGTAATTACCATGTATAAGGAATTGATAGAGAAAACAATGAAATTGAAGGCAAATTAAAAAATGGTTACAATAATCCCTTGCTTTTTTGAGTAAACTGCTTTCTTCCTTAATGCCATCTATTTAGCACTAAATTTAACAACTAATGAGACAGATACATAGACTGGTTGCTAGGTTTGAGAATGGGTTCCTAAACTTACTACACAAACCCTCTTATGCTTCCTTTAATGCAGGCTTCCACTACGAGCTGTGAAGGATGTTTAAACAATTTGAAGTAATCATAGTGAATATCCCCACAGGGTATCAAAACTTAGCAGTGACAATGATTGCTTTTGTGTGATTAACCCTTGAAGCCACTGTTTGATGCATTCTTTTTTAGGTCTTCTAAATCTGTGACTGTTAAAGCTTGCTGAAATATAACTGAAAATAAAATGTTAAAAAAAATACTGTAGCAGTAATAATTAACTTCTTTTGTGAATTACTGTTTTCACAGTACCTGCTGAAAGTCAATGAAATCAAGATTAAAAAAGGAGTGGACTTGCTTCAGAACTTGATCAAGTATTTTCATGCTCAGTGCAAGTATGTTTTGGTTTTCTTTATATCTACACAGTAACTGGAGCAATGTTTTGTTTTAAACTTTTGACATCATAACACTTTTTTAGATTTTTCAAAATAAATCCAAGATTCAACTATTCTCGCTGATGTCTTTTGTCAAATTGCTTTTGTCATAGACTAGTCATTGCTTTTGTTACTGCATTCCAAAACATGTAATGACGTTGAGCTAGTCCTATAGAATATAATGGTCTGTTCCAAAGGAGTGCTGCCACAATAATTTGGCATATTTCGTAAACTACTCTTGAAATAGCTATTAGTTTGGTCTATTAATTAGTGGTCCATTAGTTTTGATGGGCTTTTTTGAGTGTATCTAGCAATAATCTAAATTAATTTTGTGCTTAAGAAAAATAAATTGCATAAGCAGTGGGATAAAACTATATCGAAAGAATCACTCTTTTTCTAATTAGATGGAGAACTTAGTAATAAAACACAAAGCTCTTATTGGAATGGTGTACTACTTTATGGTAGTCTTACAGATCAATAATATAGCAGTAAAGTCATAGCTATAAACTTGAAAGAGCTGCTGTTAACCTGTTCAAATCAGTAAGTTTTCATCTTAAAAGACCAGTCTGCATCTATGTAGGTTTTTTCCCTATATAGCTATGTTGGTTTTAAAATCAGTTTCTCTTGTAGTATGTACACATCTGCTCTGTCCATTTAATAAAATTTCATCAACATAAATACTGTGTTGTGTTGTCACTTTCATGTCTGCTTCCCAGAGTGAAACTATTCTCTGTTGCAAATGGTGCAGCAATTTTTAATCAAATGTGGGTGTAGTTGTGGTTGGGGGTTGTTTGTTTTGTTTGTTGTTTTTTTTTTTTTTAAGAGCCAGAATACTTGGCATGGATAACATTACTGTGCCATTACAAAAATACAGTAGATTCAGATGTAGCATATTCAGTTTGCTTATAGTCCATGATTGATTCTTGGGAAACAAAGGGATTTTCCATTAGTAGGAAGATTTCATCAGATGTGAAATTTTTTGGCTCCAAGAAGTCACAATTATTTTATATCTACTAGAGCTTTTGCTGTTCTACAAATAAATCTTGTTTGTTCTGGGCCTTCAAAAAGTGGGATGAGAACCTGTATTTGAGGTGAGAATGAGGAATACTTATGTGGCAGTGGATTGTGGCAGTTCTGAATCTAACTGGGGATTTTGCATGTTAGAATAAGCTATGATGGAAATAAAGAGGTGGATCAAAGGTACATAAAAAATAAATGTTTAATGTTTTGAAGTTTATGGCATGGCATAATAATATGCATGTCTTTGGCAACTTTTAAAACAGAAAATACAAAGTTTAATAACAGTTTGCTTTTTGTTTTTCTTTTTAAGTTTTTTTCAGGATGGGTTAAAAGCAGTTGAAAGTCTCAAGCCTTCAATTGAGACACTCTCGACAGATCTTTATACAGTGAGTAGCAACCTTTCACATTTGTGTTGTAAACTTAGTTTTTTACAGTAGAACTGTGATCATTTTGGTTCAAGTTGGCTGACTCTTTTAATAGTCATCATTTTAAAGTTTTGAGTAGATTTTTGAGTAAAATTTGGTTTAATATCATATCCAGAAACCTTAGTTTCAGTTCAGGACCCCACAGTGTAAGACGTTAGGAAAACAGCCTTTGCTCTAGAGTGTTTACTGACTAAGTGGAAAATAAGATACAGTTTCAAATTGAACACAAGGAAGCAAGAACAGTGTGAGGCAATATCAAAGTCTTAACCTAGTGTCCTGGTTGAAACGAGGCTGAAACCAGGACACCCAGCAACATCCTAGCTATTATCAAGTTTTCTGAAGATATAAAGGGAAATAAACCAATCACATTAGCTTTTCTCTTTGTGTTTTCATTCTTGCTGAACACTTCTCAGAAAAATGCACCAATTAAGGAGTAAGTTTGGAAGAACTGCACTGAAAAAGAACAATAATGTTATTTTTAACTTATGTTTTTCTTCATTCAAGATTAAACAAGCACAAGATGAGGAAAGAAGACAATTAACACAGCTCAGAGATATTTTAAAATCAGCACTCCAGGTTGATCAGAAAGAGGTAAGCGTATAAGGTGATTTAACCTTGGAATAGAATCATATTTTTAACCTTTTTCATAGAATCATAGAATACGAGGCTGGAAGGGACCCCAAGGATCATCCGGTCCCACCTTTCTAGGCAAGAGCTCAGTCTAGACAAGATGGCCCAGCAGCCTGTCCAACTGAGTCTTAAGTGTCCTGTGTAGCAGAGTCAGCCATTTCCCTGGGGAGATTATTCCAGTGGTTGACTGTTCTCATTGTGAAAAATTTTCCTCTCGTGTCCAGTCGGAATCTCCCCAAGAGCAATTTATAACCATTACACCTTGTCTTCTCCATGTGACTCTTTGTAACAAGGGAGTCTCCATCTTCTATGTAACTACCCTTTAAGTAACTTTAACTTCTTTGTAACTACCCTTTTAATTACTTCTAATGTAATGTTAGTATTTGAAATAGAGTTATTTTAGCTTTTCTCAGCCATCTGATTTCTTTTGTTTATTCATCTTTGTTTTGATGCTGATATTGAATGTTCTGACAAAGGCAGGGTTTTGGTTGTTTGGGGTTTTTTAATGAATTCCCACTAAAAATATATGAGACATTGCAAAATAATTTTTTCTTGTTGTCAATATTGCAAAATACTTAAGGTGGTGCACTGGGGGTAAGCTAACAGAGAATGGTGTCTATGTTGCTCAAACCGAGAATGGAAGAACTTTTGCAGTATCAAGGAGACCCCATTAGTACAACCTTATCTCACAATAATATTCCAAACTGTATAAAGATTATGTAACACTGAACTTCAAGTCCCAAAACACCTCTTGTCATCATCTGCAAAAATGATAATTGTTTGCTACCCTGCTGCAAGATGCCAGTTTTCAAACATGCAAGAGCTGGGTTAGTTCGGCAAATGAGTATTTTTTGAGTTTTGGTTATGATTGCTGTTAAATTTAAAGAATTCTGGAGTAGTTTTATTTGGCAAACTCTGATCTGGAAGATCTGGGCCTACTTTTGTTTCAGATTGCTAGTGCTTTCTCTTTGTATAAATAAATGCCAGCCAGCTTCCCTTGTGTGGCTGCTGGGCCGTGAGTAAGTGATGAATGAACCCTCTCCCCCCTTTTCAGATTCTCTTTCTGAGAGGGGTAACAATGAAATAGTTTAGTCTGTAGAGCTCGGACTTCCTTGATCTTTTCCGGTCTTGCTTTCATCTTCCCATAAAGGTTCTGGTGACTCCTAGCTCTTACCGGTGGCCAGATGATGGTTGTTGAGCAACCTAATCTAGTGAAAAATGTCCCTTTCTGTGGCCCAGGGATTGGACTAGATGATCTTTAAAGGTCCTTTCCAACCCAGAGCATTCTGTTATTCTGTGACTTGCTGATTGGCGTTCAAACAGTCTTAAACACTCTTCACTTCGAGGTGCTGCTTGTTACCACATGAAGTTTGTGATAATGACCATTGTGTACAAAGTCCCATATAGTTTGCAGGCACTTTCTTAGGTTCTGCCTGGCATTTAGGATTCACTGAGGGGTGCATTTGTGTCCTGGTTTCAGCTGTTTACACTAGTGTAACTAGTAAACAGCTGAAACCAGGACAATTTGCTAAAAACTTCCAAATTTTAAGCTCCGTGGAATGAAAGACTAGTGATCCTAGTGGAAATGGTGACTACCTTGGGATTCACCATTGATTGCCCAAACTTAATAAGGAGTCTTTGCTGTTTAGGGTGTGTTAGCAGGTTTCCTATTTTATCCAGGTCTTTGTTCAAGAGAGATAGTAGAAGCAGCTAGGTTTCTTGGTTGCTGGGAATGTTGCTTCTCTTATGTTTACCTGTTTATCAGTGATACTTACATTAAATATATGTGGAAGATATGGTGAGCACACATCTTTTCACAGGCTGAAAAATGTAATAATACATGTAAATTTATTACTTGCGCTGGTTTTGTTGCATTTAAAAATACAAGTGTAAAAAGTGCTTTATTCTGTATTCATTCTATATTCATTCTGCAAATTTAGATATAGATGCTTACCTGCAGAGCATGAGAAGTATCATAATTATTTTTAAA
>VZTL01026938.1:51211-66363 GCA_013400535.1 Scopus umbretta | reverse complement strand
CTGGGTGAGCATCTCCGAGGGGAGGTGGGGAACGGGGACGGGGTGCCCTGCACCCACGGGTGACGCTGGCACCCGGTGCTGGCAGGCGGGTGCACATCTCGCAGAGCACCATGGATTGCCTGAAGGGCGAGTTTGAGGTGGAGCCGGGTGAAGGTGGCTCACGCTGCGAGTACCTGAAGGAGAAGGGCATCGTCACCTACCTCGTCGTGGTCCCCAAGCAGCCCCTGCGCAACGGCATCAACGGGGTGGTGAGTGGCGACGGCGGCGCCACGGTGAGCCGGGGTGGTGGGGGACACCCCACCGCAATCCACCACCTTCCACCTCGCAGAAGCTGTCGCTGACCTCGTCCCATCGTGGTTCCCCGCCGTTGGTCAACACCAAGGAGCGCAATGGCAGCCTCAGCCTGGCCTGCGCCAGCCCCGAGGAGCCCGAGGAGCCCGACGCCAGGGTGAGGGGTGCCCTGGAGAGCGGGGAGGAGGATGGAGAGGTACAGCCCATGCAAAGCATCCCCCTTCCAGCAGCTCGCCTGCATTTGGAGGGCTGCTGATAGCCACACCGGGGTGGCCAAACCGTCTGGTACCAGCGCGGTCTTGCTGATGTGTTGGTTGTGCCGGCGCAGGCGGTGAACCCCTCCTTCCCCAACCCACGGCGGCGGCTGCGGCTGCGGGACTTGGCCGAGCGGGTGATCGACGCCTCGCAGAATGAGCAGGAGCTCAACAAGCTGCTCAACGAAGCCTTGCTGGAGCGCGAGTCCGTCCAGGCGTGAGTCACCCCGGCCAGCGGTGCGTCCCGGCACGGCTCAGCAGGTCCCTGGTGCCGCCGGGCAGTGACGGGCTGTGTCGCCGGCAGGCTGAAGGGGAAGAGCACCTTCCGTCTCTCCATGCGCTTCATCGACCCCGAGATGGAGACACGCTACTCGGTGGAGAAGGAGAAGCAGAGCGGGGCCGCCTTCAGCTGCTCCTGCGTTGTCCTTTTCTTCACTGCCTTGGTGGAGGTCTTCATCGACCCCTGGTACGGTGGGAAGGTGGTGGGGACGGGCAGCCCCAAGACGCCCTCAGCCCCACCGGGCTTCAAACCCATCCCCTTTTGGCCTTTTGGCAGGTTGGTGGCCAACTACGTGACCTTCGTGGTGGGGGAGATCCTGCTGCTCATCCTCACCCTCTGCTCGTTGGCTGCCATCTTCCCCCGGGTGAGACGGGACAGGCTCACCACTCATGGTGATGGGATACCGTGATGTCCCACCACCATGTCCCACCTGGGCGAACCCCTGCCCACCTTCCTCTCCCCACAGGTCTTCCCCAAAAAGCTTGTGGCCTTCTCTACCTGGATTGACAGGACCCGCTGGGCGCGTAACACCTGGGCCATGGCCGCCATCGTCATCGTCACCATGGCTGACATCGTGGACATGGTGAGCCATCAGCCTGGGTGCCAGTGGGGCTGAGCCAGCTCCAACCTCCACCCAGGCAGCCCGTAATTGTGCACAGCCCCGTGCATGGCCGATCGTTAAAGCCATTAGCGAGGCTGCACCGCGGATGGGGGGATTTTAGGTCGGGTGTTCTCCTTCTGCTGTGCAAAGCACCCTGTCCTGTTGGGTGGCCACGCAGCCCCGGGAAGAGGTGCACCCTGTCCCCGTGTCCCTGTCCTCACGCTGCCCCCATGTCCCCAGCTCAGCTGCCGGCAGGACCATGGTGGAATGGGCAATGGGACAGTGGGGCCACCGCGGCCAGGCGGCTGCGGGGAGCAGCCCAAGTACTACAGCTACATCGCCCTGCTGGCCTTGGTGGCCACCATCATGCTGGTGCAGGTCAGCCACATGGTCAAGCTGACCCTCATGGTGCTGATCACCGGGGCTGCCGGCACCGTCAACATCTACGCCTGGGAGCACATCTTTGACCAGTACGACCGCCACCGCGGCCAGCAAAGCACGTAAGGGGTGGCAGGGTGGGGTGGGCATGGGTTGGGGGGCATGGCCATGCCCACCACCCACCCACGCCTCACCCCCTCTGCCGGCAGGTCCTCGCTGGTCCCCTCTAAGTACTCCATGACGGCGATGATCTTCATCGTGATGCTCAGCTTCTACTACTTCTCTCGCCACGTGAGTGACTCACCACCCCACCCCAGGAAGCTCCTCTCCCCTCTACATCTGCACCCTCAGCCCCTGCCCTTATTTTCTGCAAGCTCCAAGGCAGCAGGATTTGTCCCCAGCTGTGGACAAATCACCAGCTCTTCTCCAAGGAATCCCACCCAAGGAAGCCCTTTCTCTCCGGGACCGCATCCGTGCAGAGAGCACCTCCAGCTCACCCCCGTGGTTAGGGGTGGGCAGCAACGTGGTGGCCTTAAGGCCCAAGCCTGCCCCGCGAGAGTCCTGTTTGCACCTCGGAGCAGGTCTTATGTCCCTAGTTAGGGCTTCACCTTGTCCCAGAGCCTCTCTCCAGGCTGTTCCCAAGCCTGGACAGGCCCCACAGCGGCCAGGATGCTCCCAGCACTGGAGGGGACTGGCTGGTGGGTGGGAACTGGGGGCATAGCCATCTCATCCTATCCATAGGTGGAAAAGCTAGCCAGGACCCTCTTCCTCTGGAAGATCGATGTCCACGACCAGAAGGAGCGTGTCTACGAGATGCGGCGCTGGAACGAGGCCCTCGTCACCAATATGCTGCCCGAGCACGTGGCCCGGCACTTCCTGGGCTCCAAGAAGCGGGATGAGGTGAGGGGCACCTGGGAGGGGGGGATTGCCCCCATTTTTTTGCGGGGGGGCCCTCCGGACCCAGAGATTTTGCCAAAGGCTCTGGCTGAGCATCTTTGGTTGGATGAAGATGATGTCTTGGCCACGCAAGGCGAGGTTGCCGAGCACCCTCATTTTTTCACATGTTCCAAGGGAAGATGGCTTCACAGGAGGGTCTGGGTTTGCCAGAGGTGCTGGTGTCATGTGCGGGCACGTCCCTGGCTCACAGCCACCATCCCATCCTGTCCCCAGGAACTCTACAGCCAGTCCTATGACGAGATCGGTGTCATGTTCGCCTCCCTCCCCAACTTCGCCGACTTCTACACGGAGGAGAGCATCAACAACGGGGGCATTGAGTGCCTGCGGTTCCTCAACGAGATCATCTCTGACTTTGACGCGGTGAGTTGGATGGAGCCGGCCACAGGGATGGTATGGGGCTTGGCCAGACCTTCCTTTCCTGCCCCATCGGGGGGCGGAAGGACCTGCCATGGCCCCGGGGTGCCTGAGGGTCTTGTCTTCACTGTTCAGCTCCTGGACGAACCCCAGTTCCGGTGTATCACCAAAATCAAAACCATCGGCAGCACCTACATGGCCGCTTCTGGAGTGACCCCCGATGCCAACGCCAACGGCTACAGCGCCAAGGTGAGGGGTTCCCATGGTGGGGGGACAGCGGGCAAGGCACGGGCAGGCCTGACCCACGCTGCTCTTGCAGAAGGAGATTCTCTCGGATAAGGAGCGCTGGCAGCACTTGGCTGACCTGGCTGACTTTGCCTTAGCCATGAAGGTGACGCTGATGAACATCAACTACCAGTCCTTCAACAACTTCATGCTCCGCATAGGCAAGTCCAGGAGCCCGGGGCAGGGTCTGCCTCAGTGTCCCCATCCCTCCTTCCCCACAAGTGATGGGACATGGGACAGCAGCTGTAGCTCAGCAGCTGAAGGCGGCAGGGCCGGGGAGGACCTCATTGCCCCAACCCATCCCCTGGGACAGACGCTCCCGCAGACCAGGATGTCCTGTCCGTGTCACCAGGCATGGAGGTGACGTCTACTCCCCATCTCGCACAGGCATGAACAAGGGGGCCGTGCTGGCGGGCGTCATCGGTGCCCGCAAGCCGCACTACGACATCTGGGGCAACACGGTGAACGTGGCCAGCAGGATGGAGTCCACCGGCGTGATGGGGAACATACAGGTGGGGTCACGAGGTGGGGCACACGAATCGGCAACCCATGGCGGGGGGCTGCAGGCCTCAAAACACCCCAGGCTTTGGGTGGGAGGGGGAAAGCGCTGGCGGGAGCACACGGGAGGGTTGGGGCTGGCTGAGGAGCTCCTCCGAGCTGGGAATGGGGCAAGGTGATGCACCCCAAGACATTGGGGCAGGTGGGTAGATCTGTTGCCCGAGTGGCACGCTGGGGGGGTCCCTGCTCCCCGTGTCAAGGACCTCTCCGGCCTCCCACCGCGTCTGCTTGTCCCCACAGGTGGTGGAGGAGACCCACCTCATCCTGAAGGAGTACGGCTTCCGCTTTGTGCGCCGGGGAGCCATCTACGTCAAGGGCAAAGGGGAGCTGCTCACCTTCTTCCTCAAGGGCCGGGAGAAGCAGGGCTCCTTCGTCAACGGCTCCTCCGTCACCCTGCCCCATCAGGTGGTGGACAGCTCGTGAGGGTCCGGCGCCCGCCCGCCAGCACAGCCACCGCCTCCCGGCGCCGAGCAGGGTGGCTCAGGACGGAGGTGGGGACCCGGCGCCTGCCGCCGGGGACATCCATCCCACCGCGGTCCCAATCTGAAACCAAACTCGAGAAACCAACCCCTTCGCACGACCCTTTCCGAGCCCTCGCCGGAGGTTTCTGGCCGGGGTTTTGCTCCATCGCACCTGCGGCCGAGCAGGAGGGAGACGCGGGGCCACCCCGGCGGGCTCCTCCGGCTGTTCACGCTCGCGCACAAGCGCACGCAAGCTCGCAGCTCCCGGCCGGCACGGGGCCGGGGACACGCGTTGCCTTTCCCCGGACTTCACCGGGCGGCCGGCCGCACCACCAGCCGCGCCGGGGGACAGCGTGACATTAAAGTAGCACCACGGGCCCCGGCCGCCGCGCGCTCGGCACGAGGAGAGCCAAACTCAGGGCCGGATGGGAAGACACCCACGTCTCTCCAGCGTGCTGGGAGCGGTAGCCACAAACCGGGAGCATCCGGGGTTTGCTGTTAGTTCGTACCAAGTTCATCCTCGTCACAAACCACCATAGTTAGGAGATAGGGGAGACGGAGAACGCAGTGCCGCCTGTGACCCGGGGAAGAAAAAGGAACCGATATTGTGTATTTCAGATATATAAATATATATAATATGAGAGTACAGATAGACATTTATATTTTTAAGTGTGCCCGTTCCCTCCCCGCGGCGGGGCTCGCGCTCGTCCGGACGCTGCCCCGCGCACGCTGCGGTCGGCTGCTGTCACTTTGCTGTCGCTTGATGGAAGAGAGGGCCGGCCGCGGAGGGGACCGGTGTGTTAAACCCCACGCCGCCAGCCCGGTAATTACACCGCTAGTTTCTTGAATAGAAGCAGTTGAATTTCAAAGCCTGATTCCGCGCCTGCTTTGTTCTGGGGTTTTGGATACGGCGAGAAGGGCTTGATCGCCTTTCCGAGGGGACGCTGGTTTTGGAAGAGTCCCCAGAGGGAAGGCTGGTGCCAGGGCCGAGCACCTCCGGTCGGTGGCCTTCGCTCCTCGCCCTCGTTGGGGCTCAGCTGAGTACCTTACCCACTGGGAGCAGTGATACCAACGGTACGGGAGTTTAATCCCCACCCCGTCTGGCAGAAGGAAATAAAATCCGCGTCCACAGCCCGCGCCGCTCTGTCCCTGCGTTCGCAGGCTGCACCCACAGGGACCTGGAGCGATGCTGGGGAAGGGGAGAAGCCTGCATCCGCAGCCATCCCGCCAGCCGCAGCCTGCTGAGGGTATTTGTACCCTGGGATACAAGCCCGGAGGTGGGGTGGGTCTTACGGCCCGGACCTGCCTCTCTCTGTCCCCACAAACAGGGGATTTGTGCCCACGACCTGGGTTAAGCCCGGCTTTGCCGCAGCTGCCTCAGCGACAAGGCTTTGGCCTAGCAGCTCAAGTGCCCGGTTCCCCCAGATTTCCCCCAAAAGCCTGGCCCAGACCTTCACCCCACAGCAAGGTCAGGGCTCTGCCTCCCCTCGCGGGAGCGGTAGGAAGAGGGAGCTCAACAGGAAGGTGTGCAGGGCGAGGGCAGGGACTTACAGACAAGTCTGTCCTCCGCAAACTCACGGCTGCCCTCAGGCACCGGCGAGGCACATTTTCCGCTTCCCAAACGTTTTTCACACAAGAGAAGACAACCGCAGAATTAGAAGTGATGCGGGGACAATGAAAATGTTCCAAACACGAGCGAGTCGCCCCGCAGGCACCCCACGAGCTGCCGGCTCTTCTGAAGCAGCGTCAGCCTTGCGAGCCTTCCTCCGTGAGCAGCTCCGAATATCAGGGGCAGGGATCGCTGCCCGGAGCTATGACACTCTCGAACGCTGGAGGTTACATTTAAACAGGTTGTCCGGTGTGATCTGGACAACGATTACAGAAAAAAAATAATAATTTTAAAAAAAAAATAATTATACAGTGCTTTCCCTGTGCCTTATCACACATGGGACTGGCATAAAAATGAGACAAGAGAAAATACTGTCATTTAAAGCTCATTCCATATAGCGTCATTTAAAGCCCATTCCATATATCCTCATTTAAAGCCCATTCTATTCTACTAAACCACATTATGCAGCTAAAGGAAATCAACAGAAGATTTTTTTCAACACCGCAATTCCATTAACGTGAAACTTTTATTAAGAAGCTTTTAAAGTGCTGTTACAAAACAGCGAGTTTTTAAAGATCTGATCCAGACTCGAAGCACGACGACGGGACACCAGCAAAGCCGGCCCCGTGCCTGAAGGGAAGGAAATAGCACGTGTAAAGCCACTGCTGGTGCGAAGTTTTCCGGAAATTTCAGTGTTCATGCTTGGGGGATTAACACAGCCCGCACGAGGGTAAGGGCTGCCGCTGGGAACGCTAAACCTCAACCCCTTCCAGCTTCTAACACGAAGTCCTTTCCTGGCTGCAGCAAACAGGGCACAGATTATTCCCCTCTTTTTGAGGTGCGCTGGGCGAGGGCACGGTGCTGATCCACTGGGCATTACCCCCGAAGCTCCGAGATCCTGAAGTTTTAATACGATTTCTCATTCCAACCACGAGACGCTTCCTTCAACTGTGGAGTTCCGCGGCACCAAGATCAGCACTCGAACAAGCAAGAAGCACGGCGCAGAGGAAACGCTACCTGCAACAACAGACAGCCGAGCGCCTCGCGGAAACATTGCTCCCGAGGAAACAATCGTTCCCAGCAGCGGTGCTGCAGTCCACGGAAAACATTCGCGTTTCCAGATCTCGGGGAGGCGCGTTACTGAGGAGAGCCAGGGCGGCTTAGGCTGCTCCATCCACGCTTTCTGCAGCGCTGCCGAAGGAGCGGAAGGCTTTGTGCAGGGCCACGCGGCGGAACAGGTCCGAGTGAGCTGCTGCCGTCTCCGCTAGAGGCGCGGGAGCGTCCGCTGGCAGACAGAAGCCGACAAATCAGTGGGGAAAAGAAAATCATATTGCCAGTACAAAACTATTTGCTTCTCATTCTTCCCTTGTCCCCAGAGAGTTTTTCACTCTCCCTTGCCGTACAGTTGTTCTTCTCATAACCCTTCTCTCTCCTTCCCAACCCTTCGCGTCCTGCCGCTCCCCCGTGGGATTTGATGGCTGCAGAGAGTGCAAGCGCCTTAAGAAACACCCACTGCTGAAGGGAGAGGACGGCACCGCGGCAGCCTCACCCACCTAGTTGCTCTCTCGGCCCAGAAGACACTGAAATCGGTGAGAAAAGGCAGAACTTCACCCATAAAGGGAAGCTGCAAGCCAAGGACCTCGCAGAAGCAGGCCCGAGACCGTGACTGATGGCAGAGAACAGAGATTATTAGTCCCGGCCGCTCTGTTCAGAGCTCCATCTAGCTGCACGTCGGGCCACGCGCTCCGCAGCCCAGCCGGCCAGCCGTGAGCGGGACACGGCGTGGCTGGAAACACGGGGAGACGGACAGGCGAATGATTCCTCAGCCCGATTTGGCATTTGTAGTAAAGCAGTCAAAACACAGCGCAGAGCCGGGACTAAGCCGTGCCACGGCGTTAGGGCTGCACGAGACACTCAGCATTGCGGTCGGTCTTTGCTGTGCCGGGAGGACGGAGCGTTACTGATACAGAGGAGGGGGAGCAGGGAAAGATTTTCAGGCAGAGATCTGGTTTACGGGAATTTAGATCTTTGTTACGAGTATTTCACAGCAGCCCTGACCCTTTCGAAGGCGCCATAACCCTCGCTCCTGCCTCTCTCCTCTCTGCCGTTGCACCGCAGCGCAGGCCAGCACACCTACTGGTGCGGCAGGGGCAGCCGGGGCCTGCCTGCACACCGCGGAGCGCCACGACACCAGGCCTCGGTTAGTCCTTATCTAACTGCACTGAGAGAGAGACATTCCCCATGCTGAGAAGATCCCATCTTATTTGCCTACAAGTAACTCTCGCCCTACGGAAAGATCACGGGGCCGGGTGCCAGGTTTTCAAGGATTGGAAACAAGTCCAAGGCCATACGTCGACTGGAAGAAACTATCACTGCGATTGAGAGGGACGGCATCCGAGTTTCTGGCTGCACTTGCTCGCCAGGCTTCTCCCCCGTGGGCAGAGTGCACGAGCGCAGGCTGGGCTCTGCCCGCGAGGCTTTTGAAAACAGCATCCTGATCCTGCTGGGACCGTACCGGAGCCTGCGCTCCGAGTAACTGCAAACTGGGAAGGAGCAGCCTTGTCTGTCTGAAGTGATCCAAGCTCGCGCTCACGCCCTTCCTTTCTCAGCCCCATCGTATCTCCCCTCCCTCCAGCCACCCCATCTTGCCAGTACTGCAAGAGATCTGTGCTCTCGTGCCAGGGATGAGATAACGACGGCTTCAAGACCCAGCACCGATCGCACACAACCTCCTCCATAATCTTGTCTCCCTCAGAAGTATGACAGCTGCCTCTCCTTAGTCCCCAAACTCAACTAGAAAGAAATCCCTTCCCTCTGGAGAACAACGGTTCGGTCTGCCTGCCCTGCCACCCCAGACAGGCCCCTTGCGCCGTCCACTTACGGGTGCAGGAGACGATGACTTCGGTGGGGAGGCTGCAGCAGAGATCTCCGTAAAGCAGCCGCGCGTTGAGCGGAAAGGTCTTGCTTTTCCTTGACACGTTGTAATTAAAGACCAGCAAGTTACACAAGGAGTTCCTCTGCAAGGTTCCTTCTATCTGGTCTGAAAAGTGTTCCTGGAGGGACGAAGATGACTTCTGAGGCACAAAGCTAGGAAGGGAGTCCATTAGCATAGGGCTGGGAGCTCGCCGCGTGCAGTGCACCCACCCTCCACACCAGGCTGGCATGCCCACACGCTGTACGCCGAGCCACCCTCGCTTGGGAAAGACTTAAATAAACCGGTGCTCGAGCGCACCCTCTAAGCCGTGTCCTCCAGCGGCTTTTTACGAGATCACAGCTATTTCTGCTTAGGGACCTCCGGAGTCAGGCAGTGAATTTTAAACGAGCCACCAGACAACATCGAAGTGCGTGGCGATGGATGAGACGGGCAACTGAGTTTATAGTTCAGTAAACCTGTGAAGTTCTAAAAACCAGAACAGCGAGTGCCCCACGTAAAGAAAACCGCCAAGGTTCCCCCCAGCACTCCAGAGACTCGTAACACCTGGTACATCAAAGGGGAAAGGACGGGCGAGCAGCACTGCTGGTACCTGTAGCTGGTCTGCCTGGTACCTCCTCCCCGCGTAAGCGTTCAGGTGGTCCGACAAGACAGACAAGAAGCGCCTGATGTCCGTCTGCAAGTACTTCTTGGCGATCTGCTCCAAGGGGATGAAGATGGGGACGGAGTGGCGGTGAATCTGCACTTCTGGCTTGGTGAGCAGGTCCAGGTAGTAGGAATCCAAGTAGGTGTCCTCGTAAGCCGTGCTGATGCAGAGGCACACTCCCCGCTTGGTCAGCTTCCCGCTGATCCCTTGGGTCCAGAGAGAGAGTTTTGCTCAGCGTTACTCTAATTCAGCGCCGCAAGGCAGCTTTGCTGGGGCAACACAGACCGCAAGAGGGGCTGCGTCCTCCTACTACGCTACCTCAGGGAGCTCCCGCAGAGCATTAAACACCTGCAAGAGTTTCGGGACATGAAACGCAGCAACTTTTTAATAAGGGACCTGTAATGAATTAAAAGCAGCCTAACGGTAGCTTAAATTCCCAATAACGGGGTTATGTGGCCACTTCCAAAGGCAGTCCTGGCTGCCCCGGGCGGAGGAAGGCAGCGCTTCGCTGCCCCAAAAGGAGAGCGGCAGGGAGCGCTCACGGCGGGGCTCAGCACGCTTGCACCGAGCGGGATTCTCATCCTCGCGCTGTCCAGAACGCAAAGCAAAGGTGACTCTCGTCAGAAACCAACATTTTTTTTAAAAGCTCAGGAGCAGATGAAAAGAGAAGGCTGACCTCACAAGCTGGCTTGGAAGATCCAGACCCACTGGATATTTAACTGCCTAATTCCCAAAGATTTCATTAGGACTAAGGTAGTTACACACCTTCCAGAATCTAGACCTTAGTTTAAATGATCCAGTTCAGTAACTAACAGTTCCTGCAACATCCCAGAGGCCTTCTGTGAAAGGCAGGGAATGACAAGGTTACGGCTCTTCCAGCACTTTCAGACTCCAAAGGCTCCAGGCACAACAGCAGCAATACTAAACAGGGAAGTTACACTTCACATCAGGCTCATTTTCCAAAATTTAGCACCCCTGAAACGCAGCCATTGGCAGAAGCCATGCAAATCGCGAGACATTACCTGTGAGGTAAAAGACCTGCAGCGTGGCCTTAATGCTTTTTATCTTCCACTCTAAAACAGCTTGAGCACTGGGCTGTGCCGGATCTGACACGACTCCTTCTTTCCCAAGTTGCTACAAAAGCCAAAAGAGAAGAGAGGTCAGAAATCACCGACACGAACGTGTCACCTGCAGGGAACACAGTCAGGATACAGAGAAACAATAACTGGGCTCTGAGAAAAGCGAGATGGCATTTCATATAATGTTAAGGGTGGAAAAGCCCTCTGAGATCACCTAGACCAACCGTCAACCCAACACCACCGTGCCTACTAAACCACGTCCCCAAGTGCCACGTCCACACGTTTTTTGGACGCCTCCAGAGATGGCGACTCCACCACCTCCCTGGGCAGCCTGTGCCAATGCCTGAAGCATTTCAAGCAAGAGAGGAGAAAAACGAAGCAGGAGAGGGGCGAAAAACTCAAGAAAAGAATTCAGAAACGGCCACACAACCTCCAAGCAAGTAGAGCCAGCAGTTCTGGACTACACGGTACTGAAAACAGGAGACACCAGGACTGTATGTCACTTAAAGAGGGCAAATGGAAAGAAGAATAGTTGACTCTTTAAGAATAACCTCAGTAAATCCACCCTCTGAGAGCACGAGCCCACCAGAGCCCTCTGCCAGACCTCTGCAGCAAGCCCTTTCTCACCCCCTTTTGCTGCAGGTCCACTTTAGCCCGCAGCTCGTCCCTCTGGAGTCTCAGCTCCTGCACTCTCGCTTTCAGCCTGGCCAGCTTCTCTTCTTGCTGCTCCGTTTCCTCTTGCTTCACGGCTGCCTCATGAGCCCGCGCCTCCAGCATTTCCAGGTGAGCGAACACCCCTGCGAGGAAAACCACGACACGCTGAAAAATCCAGGCTGTGATTGTTAGTGGTCTGCACCGCGGTACCCAAAACAAAGTAGGTCCAGTGCAGGGACATAAAAAACCCCCACTTACAACAGCTTTTCGAAGGGGTAGAGGCCAGGCAAACACCTGGCGAAGAGGCTTTGGGGAATTTTGGATGGCGAGGCTGAGTGCCAGCAGACCCTAAACACTGGGGTGCCCCACACCAGCTAGCTAAGCTCCTGAAACGCGGAGTAAGCTAGCAAACCCACCGGTCCCGATCCCAGGAGACCTGCAATTCCCAGTTTTACTCCTAACCCAGTAACACAGAGCAGTGAAGTGCCTTCTCCGAAGCCCCCGTACCCTAAACTGGCCGAGAGCGACTCCGGACGCGACTCGGCAAGCCAGGGGGTCACACCCGGCCCCCGGCATTTCAGGGGTGGCTCCTAGAGGACACACTTTGCACTCTGGGTGTCGCACGCCCGGCGCCCCCAGACAGCTCACCATCTGGTGGATACGCTTTTCCTTCCTCCATCTTCCCTCGCCACGCTCCTGCGAGCAAGAAGGCGAATGTCCGCCCTCCCCGGCCAGGCTCCCTGGGAAGCGGCGAGGCGGGAGCAGCGAGAGCTCTTCCTCAGGGGACCTTCCTCTTCCTCAGGGGACCTTCCTCTTCCTCAGGGGACCTTCCTCTTCCTCAGGGGACCTTCCTCTTCCTCAGGGGACCTTCCTCTTCCTCAGGGGACCTTCCTCTTCCTCAGGGGACCTTCCTCTTCCTCAGGGGACCTTCCTCTTCCTCAGGGGACCTTCCTCTTCCTCAGGGGACCTTCCTCTTCCTCAGGGGACCTTCCTCTTCCTCTTGCTGCTCCAACAAGACTCGGAGAAGCGCCGAGGGCAGCTCTAGCACCGGGCAGGCCCCACGCAGGGACAATCTCGCGGGCCGATGGCTGAAACGACACGTTAGCGCCCAGCGTTGTCGAGAAGCCACCGTTTCACGCCAGCCCCACAAGGGAGCGCGGGCACCGACGACGCTCACCGCTCCCCGCCAGCAGGACGAGCCCAGAGAGCGGCGGCGGGGTGGAGGCAGGCAGGCAGCCGGGGCTCTCCCCACCGGGACGGGCTGCGGCGGGCCGGGACCCCCGGGGACCCCGCTGAGGGGGACATTTCCCCCTCACTCACCGTTTGCCGTACAACAAAATGGCGGCGGCGCTGCCCAGCCACTCCCCACCCCGGCGCCTAGCCGCGCCTCCCAGCGGGCTGTGCGGCGCCGTACAGCAATATGGCGGCGCCCGGGGCGGCGGCGGCGGCGCTGGTGCAGTACGTGNCGTGGGGTCCGGCGGAGGTGCCTGCCTTAGCACGCTGAGCCGGGCAAGCTTTCCGGGGAAAAAACCTGCGGTTTTGAAGGTTTACAGCCTGGCTTGGCTCCCGGCCCCCGGCGCTTGCAGAGACCGGCGCTGCGGCCGGGGCCTGCAAGGACAAAACGCCTTTTGGCTAAGAGATGAAGTACGGGGGTTGCCCATCTGAACAGCTGTGTGCAGGCAGCTGCCCGCCTCCCTGTCCTGCCCACCGTCCTCGGCGTGAGCCATCTTCCTTCGCCTCTTCCCAGCACCGCCTCGCACCCCAGCCCTCACAGCAGACTTTGTCTCTCCCCAGGCTCCAGACGAAGCTGCCCTGGCGGCGCTGGCAGAGACCTTGAGGCGGCACAGCATCGACCACGAAGTGTGGACTGAGCAGCCTGAGAACGTGGCCACCTGCCTGGCGCTCAGGCCTTACCCGAAGGACCAAGTGCACCAGTACCTGAAGAAATTTAAATTGCTGAAGTGACCGCAACCGGGCACGGGCAGCTCTCCTCCTGGGCCGGAGCCGAGCTCGCCCCCGGATAGGCGCCAGGAGGAAAGCTGCCGTGTCTTGGGAGCGCTGTGCTAGTGCTCAGCACCAAGGTAGTCTTCTGCTTGCGTGGCGATAGCAGCGACAGTGTGGAAAGGCTCTTCAGTGCGCGGGATTAAATGTCACTCTGTGCAGAACGTGGCTGTGTGTTGTGTTAATCGGCTGGCTGCGTGCCGTCGGCCTGCTTGTAGGTCATCCTACAGGCAAACTTTTAGGTTCTGCCACACTTGAAAATGTCTCTGCTGCTTTTTAGGGATGTCTTTTCTCTTGGGCAGCCCTTTGAGCTTCCCCGGCCATCTGTCCATCCATCCCGACGGCTGTTTTCCCTGCGCCCGAGCTCTGCAAGCGGGGGGCCTGGCTGTGGGCACGGCCGTCCGGCGGCTCTGCTCCTCCCGGCAGATTTGATGCCGGTTCCGCCGCCAGCGTGGCTGCACTCCCGGCACCTCTCCCACCTCCACCCCTCGCTCCGTGGCTGCGGAACCACGCCGGATCGCTTTTTCTTCCCGTACTAGCGAGGCCGGTTTGTCTTTGACTTTATTCGCGTTGAACGGCGCGATGAAACCCTGCCAGGAGCCACACGAACAGCAGACGGCAGCATCGGCCGGCGAGCCAGCACTCGCTGCGGACCTCGTTCTGCTGCGTTCGGCCTCTTTTATGGTAAAAATGTTCGAAATGAACCACTTTGTCAAAAAAACCCCAGAGTGCCTCGTCAGCGAGAAGCGCGTGCGCCCACCCCTCCCCGATGCGGTCGTGCTGCTCGTGCCCCGTCACCCGCTGCCCCGCCGATTTCCCCTTTTCCAGAGCTGAAGGTGAACACGGGGCAGCTCCGGAGTTCGGGCCTGGAGGCAGGAGCCCTGCGCCGTTGCTCTCGCCGCGGCCAACCCAAACGCCGTTTCCACCTCGGTGTTACGCGCGCCGGCAAACCCTGCGCCGGCAGCCCCCCTCCGCCGCGGTGCTGGGGAGCGCTCGCCCGCAAAACCGAGCCCTGAAACCCCGCGTAGCCCCTGCTGGTTTTAATAATAATTAAAAAAACCCAAAAAAACCCCCAAAACCACAACTGCGTCACCACGGGGAGCAGAGCTGCGGCGCGGGGTCCGCTCCCCTCTTCCCGGTGCCCACCATGCGTGCCGCGCTCCGGCGGTAAATTCGGTGACCAACAGCCACGCGCACACTATGTATATATTTTTCTCTACAGCGCTTTGGGATTTAAGATGCCGGGTTTTTTGCCACCAAACTCGGCACACGGGCTAATTTCCGGCTCCCCCAGCGTCACAAACGGCGGTGACAGAGGGGTTCCTGGTGAGAGGACGGCGTGACCCCTGGCTGCGCAACGCCTCCTGCCCCGGCAAACGGCCCCGGCACCGCTCCGGCATCCCCGTCGGCACAGAAACAACGAAACGTTAGCTGGCAACTCCGGTTCTCTTTTTTTTTTTTTTTTTTTTTTTTTTTTTTTTCGGGTTTTTTGTTTTGTTTTTTTTTTTTTTTTGTCATCTTTAACTCTTGCAAATGTCAATCAACAAAGCTACACGGTTTTTCCACACACCAGCGCGATTTTGAGAGAGGGAAGAAAAAAAAAAAACCAACCAAAATCCCCTGTAGCCGCCCTCCCCCCCATAAAAGTCAGCAGTGAATATTAAAAGCGACCCCCAACTAAAAGAGAAGAAAACGAATTTATACAGAGCTCAGAGCTATTTACAGTGACAGGCTTGAGGGGAAAAAAAAAAAAATAAGCTATCTCCCAGCAGAGACTTCAATTATTATTATTATTTTATTATTATTATTATT
>VZTL01026938.1:20194-50305 GCA_013400535.1 Scopus umbretta | reverse complement strand
AACCAGGAAAAAAACCACCAAAAAACCCCCAAAAACCCCAGCCTGGCATCCCCTGGGCGAAGGGGAGCCGCGGCGTGGCGGCCGTGCCGCGGCGTGGGGTGGCACTGGTGGCGAGCGAGGTCCAGCGCGGCTGTTTGATCAAAAGGAAGAGCTGTGGCGTGTCTCGGCGGCGCTGCCGGCGCGTCCCTACGGGCTCTGCGAAACCAAGGCTGCGCTACGGGGAAGGGGGAGGCGACGCCGCGATGCCGGCAGGTGTTGGAAGAGATGGGGATGAACCGGATCGTCCCTGGGAGCCGGAGGCATCGGCGCCGGCAGGCGGCTGGGCGCGCTTTGCTGGTGCTCGGCGCTTCTCGGAGGGACGGGCAGCGTCCGGCAGCGCTGCCTGCAGGGACGGATGCCGCCCCCGGAGCCTCCCCCCATCCAAATTTCCTCGCTCCGCCGCGCTTTAACGTGGCGGCCTGGCTGCACCGGGGCGGCGCAGAGGCCATCCGCCGCTCCGGTGATGGCTGAGCCTAGGAAAGAAACCCTCCAGGGTGACAGCAAGCCGGGGCGAGGGGTGTTTAGCACCAACGCTCATTTATTTTTTCCAGCTCAACTGCGGCGTCACCGCTCTTCCACGCCAGCGAGGAGGCCGAAAACGCTTGCGGCAGCGGCGTGAGCTTTGTTGCGAAGAGGGTTTGTGAGCGGCACCGACGTCCCCAAGGGCTGGCCGTCACCCAGCGCCTCAACCCGACCCTGGCAGCTGGTGCCAGTCCCGGTGGAAACCACGCGTGCCGAGCCGGTAGGGCCGGGGACGTTCAGCCTTTACGGGGGGGAAGAACCCGTCAAACTCCTCGGGGTACCTGAGATGTGCTTAGCAGTTTCTTACTGACCTGCGCCCCATCTGCTTCTGTTTTCAAAAGGTCAGTGGAGGAAAGCTGGTTGCAGTAAAGGCCCGCGGGTCTCAGCGCTGGGTCATTTACCTGCAAAAGCAAGATCCAGGCTCAGCCGGCGCCCCCGGACGCTGGAGGGGCACCCGCCGCCCTCTCGAGCTGAGTTTGGGGGGACACAGGGACCGCAGCTAGGGCAGAGCAGGGCGACCGCGCCGCCGCCGCCCTCCGTGGGCTGCAGGGTTTTGGGGAGATCGGTGGGGTGCCCTGTTTCGCCTTTCTCCCCACCTTTGCCTCGGGCTGCCACCGCCTCCGGGGCCATCTCACCCCCAGGGGGCACGAAACGCCACCCAACTGCTCAGCGAGAGGGGCAAAAGCCAGCGGCTCGGCCCGTGTACCGCGGCCAGCTCAAGGAAGGGACCAGCCTCCTTCCTCGCCGAGCCCCGCAGCTTTTCCCCGGGGAGGCCCGCAACACTCCCGTGCAAAACCAACAAGTCACACGTGACCTCCAGGAGCTTGGCGCCGAGACAAACGCCGGCAGCTAAAAAAGCTGGAGGCATCTCGGTCTGGCCCAGGGAGGATCTCGCCAAAGGGCTGGGACTGCGGAAAGGTCCCCTATCCAACTGCTCCCGTTCCCCATTTCCCATCCCCAGCTTTCACAGTTCCTTGGGGATGCACGGCTACAAAATGACCCGCTGCCAGCCCACTGCGAGGGCTGCAGGTGCTGGAGGTGCCAGAGATGCTCAGCACGTCCCTGTACCCCGCAAGGACGCATGGGACATCCTGGGACACCGGCGGCCTTGGGCTCCAGCACAGTGGCAATGCCAGCGGAGGCAGGCAGACCTCTGCCGCTTCCCCCTTTGGACACCGGTACCCCCAGGGCCCGAGAAGTGAACGCTGAACCCCTGGGAGCTGGCCGACCATCCCAGGAGCAGGGACGGCGCGGGACTGACCTGCTCCGAGCACATGGAGTTCATCCCGGGCATCTGCAGCGAGTTCATCTGCATCTGTCCGGCCATGGGGTTCATGTTCTGAACGTTGGTGTTTCCTCCCGCCATGGAGACGGTGATGCTCATGTTGTTGTACATGCCCTGCTGAGCAGGCGCCGGCTGGCTCTGCCCTGCTTGGCTGAATACGCTGAGAGAGAGAAAAAAGCATTACCCGGGCGTACGTGGCAGTGGGAGACACCTCGAGGGGTGTGCTGAGCCCCCCGGGGTGGCCCGAGCCGTGACGGCAGCCAGCCTGCCTCCCGGTGAACGCCGAGACCGTCCGTGGCAGAGAGCCAACGGAGCGGACGGAAGCCCCGCGGGTCCCTGGGGACAGCGGGAGGGCCAAGGAGGCGTCAGAGGTGCTGCTTGCAGCAAGGCTTAAGCAGCGTGGAGGCTGGGAGGAAGGAAGGTGGCTGCTGTGGAGACATCCACCCTCCGCTCCTGCTGTAGCAGGAGAAACATCAGTGCCAAGAGAGGGATCGTCACAGGGCGCCGGCCTGGATGAAAGGTCAGTCAGATGCAAATCCCTGCTCTATGTGACACTGCGTTCACCCCTTCACGCTCCTTCCAGTGCCCTCCTCAACACCTGACCATCCCCACTTCTTCTCCAGGCAGGAGGACAGCTCTCCATTGCAAGGCAAAGGGAAGCATCCCACCTCCAACAGCACTCCCACCTCATCCCACCCAGCCCAGTGACCTCTTGCTCCGTGCCGCCTGACCGGGACAGGTTAGCAGAGCTGCCTGCACAGAGCCAAGACACAAAGCAAAGTATCCCCCAGGTGAGCTTTTGAGGTTTTCACACCCCCCCCATTTCTGGAGATCTGAAGCTCAAACCTGACTCGTGCAAAAAAGGCAACAAGTCTGGTGACTCTTCCCCTTTCCTTCCCTACGTCAGAGCTGGACACACCTTAAGAGGGTCACGCAGTGACCTGGGACTGCTGGTCTTGACTCAATTTGTTGTCATGTTTCCTGAGCCCATTTTCACAAGGTATAATTAAGCCACTCATTTAATTACAAGCCAAAGACCCGCTTCGTGTCTCACTCAACACGTGCTCGTTCATTTAAATGCCGCGGGCTTCTAGCTGCCTCCTAGGCGAAGATGAGGATAGGGCTGATGGTGACATCAACCGTGACAAAGATGATGTCACGGAGGATGTCATGGTAGGAGGACACGGCCTGAGCTCAGCACGTGTCCTCAGCCAGGTGTCACCTACAGGCACCGCCACCCCTGCCAACGCCCTACCAGGGGATCATCACCTTGCTGCCTTCTCTTGGAGTCACCCGTGTGCTCCAGGTTATCCCCACCATGATCTTACTTGCTGTTCCCCATGGCTCCTTGCTGCCAGGTCTTCATGTCAGGCGACTGGTAGCCCGGTGTCGGCGGAGCCGGCTGCAGCATGGGGCTTTGCGAAGGCGGGAGCTGGGGTGACATCAAGGGGCTGCTGGGGCTGAGCGACGGGGCAAAGGCGGGTTCGCTTTGCTGACCCATGCCTGGGGAAGGACAGACGGTGTCAGTGGTGCCCAGACCCCCGCCAGCAGCCCCAGTTCCCTCCTCCTCCCTTGCAACTGCCGGCATCGAACCAGAACTACCGTCCTTGACTTTCGGTCTCGGGGCCTCCGGTTTTCGTTTTGAGCAGCTGTATCGCTCAAATGTAAATATTTCAGGGAAGCAGGAGCAGGGAAACCCCCCTCAAGTGGTTTCCATCAGCAGGTGTTCCTCTTTAGCATCACACCTGGCTGGAAAATAGCCAGGGTAACGATGAGATGATGCCAAAGCAGGTTCCTGTGGGGCTACTGCAGCCACACCACCGTTTTCTCTACGCGTCAGTGATGTCCACCTCGCTGAGACCGTGCGCGGATGCGTGAACGTGAAGCCCTTCAAGACTGCCCGTCTGCACGCACCTCTGCGCCGGCTCGCCCGAGCGTGGTGCCCACGCAAGAGGCATAAGCTGCCTGCACCTCATTCCAGACATCTCGGTGAGGGTTTGGCTTTTTTCAGAGCATAGATATTTAAGGAAAAACAATTTAGAGGACTACCTTGTGGTTTGGTTTTCAAGGAAAGAGTGAAGGAAATTATTTTCAAGGAAAGAGTGAAGGAAATTATTTTCAAGGAAAGAGTTACAGTTGCCCAAACAGTATCTTTTTTTTGTTTGTTTTTTTTTTGAGATTCAGCCAGCAAAAGTCCCTTGGGAAGTGGAGATCAGAGACCAGACCAGTACACAGGTTGGGTGAGATGGCTGGGGATGAAGCCCGGGGCGACGGGCGAGCAGAGCTGGGCTGCAGCATCCTCGGGGGTCTCGGCTCTGCCCTCTGCCTCTCCATCCCCACCACCGGACGGCCTTCCAGTGCAACCAACTGCTCGACGTACCTGATCCCGAATACTGAAAGATGTTCTGCTGCATCTGCGGGGTCATCCCGGCGCCGAACTGCCCTCCGACGCCGCCCATCATCCCCCTGTTCACCATGCTGCTGCGGTTAGCCAGCGCGGCCTCGGGGTTGGATGCCAACGGCGAGAAGGGGCTGGTGGAGGTGGGAGGGTTTCCCGGGGTCGTACCGTAGTTTGGGGGGTAAGGAAACTGCTGGGGGGGGGCTTGGGGCAAGCGAGCGGCTCCGATCTGTACCGGGAGCCCGGCGGAGGGAGGGAGGTTGTTGCCGAAGCTTTGCTGTCTCATCAGGATGGCTCGCTGCTGCATGAGCTGCCGCTGCCGGTGCTGTTGGCTGTAGAGCTCGCGCTGGCGCTGGGCCAGCATCTGGGCGTTGAGGGGGGGCTGCGGGGAAGGAGGGGGGATGCCCTCGTTATCACCGTTACCCTCCGCTTCTGGCAAACAGCTCCGAGACAACCCCCCCCCACACACCCCTCCCCGGCGCAAGAGCCGCGGGTGCTCCCCTTCGCCGGCTCGGGGTGCCCGTCCTCGGTTTGCAAGGAAAGCTGGAAAACGTCCAAAATGTTGTAAATTGGCCCGTTTGCCCCACCGCAGGGCAGAGCAGGTTGGTGATATTAGAAGATCAGCCTCCGGACACGCCAAATGACAAAGCTCCAGGAGCCGGAGCATCCCCCAGGCCGGGAAGAGAGGCTCCCGGTCACCTGGCTGCCGCCAACCACCCCTCTCCTCCGTGGGACCCGCTTCCTGTGCCCTCACCGGGATGCTCCTGCACGCCAGAGGCCAGGATCCCTGACCTCAACTCTTTCAGCTGTGAGCTGTTAAAAGAAAAACCTATCCCACGAGCTTTTCCATCACCACGGGCTCGTTCCCCATATGGCCGAGCCAGATGTGTTGGAATTAATCACCTTAAAAAGCCTGACAAAGCCATCAGCGGCTGAAATCGGAGCTACGATGGGAACTGTTCCGTCCCCTTCCCCATCACTAACACTCCCCATGGCACATTAGGGACGTCACGCCGCTTCCCGAAAAGGCAAAGGCTTCTCTGAGAAGTGGAATAAAGTCACCAGAACTCAGCTACGCTTTCCAACTTCTCCTCGTACCCAGCAGATGTTTTATTCACTTTATTAGAAGCCAAACAAGAACTTCAGGGCCTGGGGATTTGCAGGATCATTAAAAAGATTCACTAGAGATTCTGGTATTTAAAGGATGGCATCTATTTCCTAAAGATCTTCCCCAATTAAATGTTAGCACATTATTCTCTAAGCAGTAACAAAGTATTTATACCTTAAGCAGGTGGAGGAGCTGGAATAAGGGTGACGGAAAAAAAAACCCAACCCAGAGCAGCTCGTCTTGCAGCCACCTCTCCGCAGGGCGGGAGGATTTTTCTCTCCCGTTAATGGCGGAGAGGAGCGAGCCAGGCTGTGCTATCAGGGAGGGCACGGGGCTTAAAACCCGAGTGTTTCCCCGCCGGAGGACCGTGCCGCATCGCCCTTACCTGCGGCGTGATCTGCTGCTGCATCCCCGCCCGCACGTTGAAGCCCACCGGGGAATTGGCTGCGAACTGGTTGAGGATCGCCTGTCGGTTTTGATGGATCAGCTGGAGGGGAGGAGGAGAAAAAACAAGCGAGGGAGATCTTCAAACGATGCAGGAGCTTCCCACCCGTCCGATCCCCTCCGATGGGGGTGCGTGGGCTGCAGGCAGGACCGAGGGTCCCTCCGTCCCCCTGCCCGTGGCCCTGGGATGCGGAGGGGGAAGAATTACCTGCTGCTGCCCCTGCAGCCGCTGCTGCAGCTGAAGGCGCAGCTGGTTGGGGGCCGTCGGGGGTCTGTTGAGTGTCTGCCGGGGCTGCATGGCCATGCTGGTGGGGAAGGCGCCGCGGGGCGGCGGTACCTGCACCGGCATGGGTCCGAAGGACGGCTTCTGCCTGACCGTGCCGGCGAAAGCGCCGGGGAGGTTGGTGGTGGGAGAGGCGGAGGAGTAAGGCTGGGGGTACATGCCGGGTTTCTGCTCCATCATGAGCGGTGGGGTGGCTTGTTGGGGCTGGAACCGCTCCGTCAGGGCTTCCAGCCCGCCGCCCTGGTGAAGGCAAAGGGAAGAAATATCACTTTGGAGCCCCACCGGCATCCGACCTCTCCCGGGAGAGCTCAGAGGGGATGGAGGATGTGCCTGGCATGGGGCAGTTTGCCTGCAAGGATGGCGCTGCCTGCAACCCTCGTCCCCTGGGCCAGGCTCCAGCCCGCGTGAGCGCGAGCGCTGTGTCGAGGAGGGCGTTAAACACCCGCTCCGCAGGGCTTAGCAAACCTTAGAGGGATGGAAATGATTTCTTTTGGCTTGCTTGGGAGCAAAGACCAAGGCCAGGCTTTTCGGAAGGGCTCAGGGCTCATCTCCCTGGGCTGGTGGGGGAAAGTGGCAGTGGGTAGCAGGAGGCGATGCTGCCTTCTGCTGCCTTCTGCTGCCTTCTGCTGCCTTCCTCTGCCTTCCTCCGCACAGTTTGCTAGCGCTGAGCTGCTCATCTGGGCTCCAAAGCACAGCTTGCCTGGCTGGACAGACCCTAAGGCTTGGAGGATCGACCTGAACATGGGAAAGAGTTTGTGCTCTCTCTCTCTTTTCCTATTTTTATGCAGCCTCGGAGGCTCAGCTGGAGGCAGAGGGTGCGGCGTTTCGGGTCCCCATCTGCCCCAAGAGCACCTCGGACACAGGCCATGTCCAAGGGTGGGAGCCACGGACCCCCGGGACTGGGAGAGCTCACGGGGAAGCACGGAAGCTATGCTCCTGTGCCGCTCACGGACACCCCTTGCTAGGAACCCATGGGAGACAGGATCTTTTGGTCTATAGTAGAGCCGTTCCTACACCAATGAGCCCTATTACAGACAGGGGATGATTTCCACACCAGCAAATGATGATAAGAAGATATTCTGCGCTGCTCTAGCTTGGCTCAGGCAGAGAAATTTGGTGTTTGAGCTACGAACCCAGAGAAAAGTAACACTGTGGAGCCAGAATCCTTAATCCGAGTGGCACGGATTAAGAGAAAACTGTGTTAAGAGAAACCACACACACAGCCCCCGCAGATCCCACTGCCTTTGGGGTTCGGTTAGATGGTGCCCATCAAAGGACTGAGGCCTGAAGGGAGGGATGAGGATATGGGAATGGTGGTGGGGAAAAGATATTGCTTAGGATCGGTTAAGATGGTGGTGGGGAAAAATAAATTGCTTAAGGTAAATTAAGATGGAGCTTACATGGTTCAAGGGCTGGATACCAGGACATAAACCAGCAGCCTGTGATGGCCAGAAACCACAGACCTGCTGAAATCAGGCTCTTTCATTCTTCTCTCCCCAAACCACCCCGTTTCCAGCCACCTCCTGATGAAACTGGGCGCAGAGATCTCCTCATCCCACCACGTAGCACGGAGAAGACGGTGCGTTTGAAGTCAAGAGTCAATCCCCAAACTCTGCCCCAGGCCACGTGAACCCCAACCTGCCACTAACACAACCCGGAGGGGAACTGTCAGCACGTTTTCCTCCCAGAGGTGCCTTTATGCTGACACGTTGTTTCTCTAAAGATGTATTTCAAGGAAATATTTCACGGAACTATCCAAAATATTTCTGAGGTTCAGCTGAAGCCAGGGAAAAAACCCAAGATTCCCAATAATGAAATGATCCCGGGATGGGAGCAAAGCTGGGCTGGGGTCCAAACATGAGACAAACCCCCCCTGAGCCAGGTGCTCCTCGGCAGGGGAAGCGCCGGATCAGCGTAGGGATGCTTGGCAGCGTCGGGTGCCGTCCGAGGGCATCTCAATCCAGCGCTCCGATGCTGCCGGAGCCTGTCCTGCGCAGGAAAGGGTTGCTGGGGAGCTCTGCCAGCTGAGTCTGCAAAACCCTTGTGAAAACACCGAGCTGTTGCAGCTGCATCTTTGGCAAGAGCGTCTCTGATCCCTTCGTACCAGAGAGGCTGAACTCCCTACCCCTTAACTTGAAAAAAAAAAAAAAGGCAGGTGGTGATTTTGGAGGCACAGCCTTGAGAAAAGGGACACGGCAAGTACCTGACTCGGGAATCAAGTCACTGACAAGTCCCTCAAACCGCTCATGAAAAGATAAACCCCCCCAGCAGCACAGCGCAAGGCATCCCGTCAGGGCCACAAGAGGAGACGCGTCACCTCCAGGCTTAAATGATGCAGGATCAGGCCCAGAGCAGCCAGAAGGATTTGCTCTGACAAGCTTCTTTCCTCAGATATCCCATTTATTAACAGGCTTTCGATTCTGCGCCTTGTTTTGGAAAAAGCATGACTGTGAGCGCTATGGGGCATGGAAAAAGAAACGACTCGAAGATAAATCCCAAGCGATCCATCTCATTTTCCACGTCCCTTGCTAGCTCCCCTGCAGCCAGCTATCTCCTCCTGCCATGCCCTGTTATTTATGAAACCCTGGACCCTTCGGAGGCATCTGCCCCACAGATATCTGCAAACAGGGAGTCTCCACCGGAGCTCAGCTGCAGAAACCAGGGCCCCAGCGCTATCCTAGTAAGCACCACTAAAAGCAAACCTCTTGTTTTTTTTTTCCCCCTGCGGTTCAACCCGAGACAGAAGGGCAGCTGCACTGTAAGCCAATCTCGACACCAAGGGCTGCACGGTTTCATACCAGCGAGGCCATTAGATATATTATTAGGCAGCACAACCCAGGCTCAGGAATCCCAGGCTGTGGGATTCCAGCTGGAAGGCTCCTCCGTGCCCTAATCCCCCCGGTAAGGTGGGGAAGCAGGACAGCCTGCCAGCTCTCCTCGTTACATGAGCTGCCCGGGGACGAAAATGCTCGGCCGCCTCCTCGCCAGGCTGCCGGTTCTCATGGGGGATGGTGTTTGAAAAGCGGAGAAGTGAGATATTGTATTTCACGGGGCTGTTTTCCAGCTTTTTTGGCGGGGGGGGAGAGAATGGCGTGGTGTTAAGTATCGTCTCTGAATCTGATGCGCTCGTGTGTTCCCACTCACATCTGGCCTCCTGTTACCAGATGTTGGAAATCCTCCTCCACGCTCACGTCAAGCCTCAGCATCTGGCCCCGTACGTGACCTCCAGTAAGTCCCGTGAGTGGGTCTCTCTTTACCTGGACCAGTTTGTCGATCCCAAGAGCTCGATCCAGCTCGGCCAGCTCCGTCTCGTCTTTGCCGCTGAGGAAGGAGACGAGCTGCTCCAGCAGGGCTTTCTCGTCGTTCCGACCCTCCGGCGTGGTGGGAGGACACAGGAGCTCATCCAGCTGCGAGGTGATGCACTGGCTGCAGAGGGAAGAAGTCAAGGGGAGGCACGTTAAGGTTTACGAAGCAGCGAGGAGGCCGAGCTGGGAGACGCTCGAGCGACCCAGCCCCTGCAGCCACGGGGACTCGCTCCCACCCCGCTGCATCCTGCAAACCCCACGGGATGCAGCCTCGTCCCCCGGCTCCGGCACCGGCTGAGCTCGCTCAAGCTCAAGCGCCGCGCCAAGACCTGCTTGGTAAGGATGAACCTCTCCAGGAAACGAAGCCCCGACAGCGTTTCGGTGAGGTTTGGGAATAAAACTTTGGTGCTTTCGCAGGCTTTGCTCCCACAGGCATTTTGGGCAGGACAGCGGGAGGCAGAGCAAAACTTCTGCCGGCACGAAAGCAGGGAGGCTTGGATGGAGCCGGAGCAGCTGGAAGCAAAGCAGCTGAAGGCAAAGGGGAACCTTTGAGCTGCAGAAATAAGATTTCTGCAAAGCTCGCTCAATATTCTTTGGGAATAAGATTAATATGTAATGAGAGACATTCCAATGACATGACTAATTGGAGTCAATCGGATTTGCCGGGTCTGACACGATGAAGAGAGCCGTGGCACATCACACTCGCAGAGAGGCACAAAGGCGAGGGCTCGAACATGCCAGCAGTTCCCAAGCAGCAGACATGTTTATCCTTTTAGCTCCAGATGAGGACCAGATGTACAGTAAGGAACTGAAGCCAATCTGACCGAGACCGCTGCAGCCAACGCACGCAGCCTAATCCAGGGAAAAGAAATACTCGGCATTGGGATTTCTGAAATTGCAGAGCGGGAGCAGAGAGGGAAGCGGGGAGACAGAGGTGAAAAGCAGGGCTAATTTCGCTCCCTAGCCAAGGTCCCTGCTACTTGCTGCTTGTGTCAAACCCAGTTTTTCAGTGCCAAGGCCAAGGGACAAAGTTTGCTGCACAGACATCGTTCTTCCAGAGGCAGGGGAGGACAGCCGCCTTCTCCACAGTAACAGGCAGCTAGAGGAGAAATTCAGGTTGGCACTGTCCCTTCAGCCCGTGCTGGACCTCTGCATGGATGGCAAAAGTTGATATAAAGAGATCGTGGGGATAATACAACCTTGACGTAGTAAATAAACCTCCAGCGCATCCTGCTTTGCAGCCCAGTCCAGCCTGCAGAGCCTCCCCCACCCCTCCTCTCCTCCAGCACCGTGCCCTGGTGGGGTTCAGACGAGTCTCCGGGCAGGTAACGGGGGGCAGAGGAGATCTTGGACCCCCATGCGTCATGTCCCCACTCAGACTGGTTTCGTGTTCCAAAGGTTTTCTATCCACCGCAACCCTTCAGGCTTCTTTTTTTTAAGGCGAAAACTCTGATTCTGCACGGGGTGGGGAGGAGAAGTTCAGCTACTTGCGGAGATGGTGTCAAACGCTGCTTGAGGTCCCATAAAACATCTCCCTGGCATGGCCTTCGAGCGCTGCTCCGAAAGGCTGCAGGTCTCCGGCCCTGCGCAGATGTCCTAGAAACCTCAGGCATCTCAGACGGCTCTGGGTGCCAGCGCTGAGGCAACCGAATCGGGCCCTGGGCGGCATGTTTGACCTTGGGGCATCAGAGGAACACGGGCGAGAACAGCGACCTGGACTGGCTTCAAGGAGCCTTGGACCTGGCCCAAGGTGTCCCTCTTCTGCAGAAGATGCAAGAGCGCTTGTGCTTGGCACACGAGAGGGGGGATGTTGTTGTCCCACTTTATCAAGAGGCAAAAAGCAGGGGAGGATTTGGGGAATGGGAGAATTTAAAAAGGAAGCTCCTGTTCCCCAGGACAGCCGGTGCTGGGAGATCTGGGCATCACCAGCTCCTTAAACAAGGCCAGAACCTCAGCCCACCTCCAGCTGACATGAACCTCCCAGCTGTGAAACCTTTAAAACACCCAAAGCAAACGCTCTGCTGGTTTGATCTCAGCTAAAACACATTTCTTGGCCCTGCACTATCTGCCGTCCGAAGGCTCTGTCTTGCTTGCTGCGACTGCGGTCTCCATCGGGTGGACAGGCAGCTGCTGGGACCGTGGGCATCTCCCAGGATGAGCACGTCCTCCCCAGCTGGAGCACACTGGCAGGTCTTGAGGATCAAAGTCCAGAGGCAGCATCTCTTCTCTCGGCTGCAGTGGAGGCAGGGTTTTGTAGCTGATCACCATGCCGCTAGATGAAAGTGTTTAGACCCCACCACGATGCTGTGAAGGCAGGTCTTGCCCATGATGCTCCATCAGACCTATGGTTACTGAAGATACAAGAGGGAACTGAGCTGGGAATCAGCTTCTTTCAGTGTTGCCTCTGCCCAACACCTCTGGCAGGAACCGCCCATGCACAGAGACCCTAATTCAGGAGGAATGGAGGCTCACCAGGACGAGCAGCCCTCTACCTCTCACCTTGCTGTCATCTCGCGGCCCTGGTCCACATGATGGCTCTACCAGCGGCTCCGCTGCGTGGGGAGCCCAACCTTGCTGTAGGGAGCTGATGGAGCCATGGGAAGTCCCACCACGCAGCATGGTTTCCCTTGCTTTCTCCCCGCTCAATGCTGAGAAAATCAAATACTACCTTGTAAAACCCTAAGCAGGTTGCAAATTTAGAATGTGATCGAAACTGCCGCTCTCCAAAGGCAGGAACTGCGTGACATTTGTTACCGCCACATCTCACCAGGCTTTGGGCAGATGCCGCCACTCCACCGGTCCGACCTTGTCTCCTGGCACCACCCAAGGTGTTTTTTCCCACCTGAGGACTCAAGGGATGCTGTTGCCAAACGCTTTCCTCCTTGATACCTGCGCAGGTCCCAAGCCTTCCGTGCCAACCTGCGTCCTCACTCAATAATCCTGCTGCAAAGGATGAGCCAGAAGAAAACCCAGCTCCCTTCCTCCCAGCTGCGCTGGCTGGGGAGACAAAAATGTCTACAGCCAGCCAGACTGACTCAGTGCTTGGAGCACAAGGCTGCTGAGTAAGGTAAGGTCATTTTTTACCCCATAAGCAGCATTTTAAGGAACATTCGTAGCTTAAAAAAAAGAGTGATTTTTCTAGCAACCCTGCCCTTTGCCATGTATGCCCCACGGATCTTATCCCAACAAAATAACGACACTGGCAAGGCTTAAAAGGGAAGTTACTTCCTTGTGGCAAGGACTTGGGCTGATGTAAATCCTCACTTAAAGGGGATTTGTTTTATGTCCCAGTTCCTTCAAGCAACAAGAGGCTAAGTCTTTCCAGCAGAAGTCCAAGATCCAGTTGCAGCAGTGGAGACCACGTAGGCAACCTTCTTCTCGAGCTGAGCGAAGAGCTTTTAGAAATTAAACCAAATCTAGCCCCTAGAAAAAGATGTTTGGCTACCAGCTTGCTCAGATACGACCCTTACACGTGTCTGCTTCACGACTGGAAAACGGAGATTGGGCTCATCTGCTAAAGACTTTAATTAGCAGAGGAAATTCTGCCTCTCTGCAAAGCAGGGCTGGATTTTGGCAAGAGGATCCATGCAGAGCTCATCAGTGCTGGCTCTTAAACCAGGTACCTGAAGCCTTCCTCAGGTCAGGGGGAGGATTCACCTCCCATCCTCATCAAAGCCGTCTCCATGAGCACTGCTGCCAGCGCTGCTGCCTCAGCGAGGACTTTGGGGTGCCCCTTGCCTGGCAGGGCATCGACTGCCCAGCTCCATCAGCAGGGCTCACCACCCTTCTGACCTCCCGTCCCAAAGCAGCTGACCTACGGTCTCCAACCCGTTTACAGCCAAGGAGTGACGTTGTACTTTGGGCAGGTCATGGCTCCTTGGCTGCTCCATGGGGCATGGACCCAAAAAAGGTGGTTAGGGGACCAGAGGGGGTTATTTGACCCTGGATTAGAGCTGTAATAATTTTAGCTGAAGCCAAGCACGTGGGGACTGGAAAGAGCTGCAATTGCATGAAAACACAAAACTGTTCCATGGTTCTCCAGATCCCGCCACTGCCCCTGGCGAGAAGGCGTGCTGGAGAACACCAACCCAAATATTGGCACTGGCAAGGGGTAGTGGTGACTTGCAGCATCCTTGGCTCTGCCATGGATATACGGGATTATCCAGGTCCAGACATAGCCTAAATGACTCCCCCCACCCACCTTCCTCGTCTACGCTTGTCCCTAGAGAGATAACAGCCGTCACCTCTCGCATCGTAGCACCCTTCGCGTCCCAGGTCCCAGCACTTCTACGGTACCAGCAGCAACCACCGCCGCCGTACGGCGACGGGCAGTCGTGTTCATCCCAGCCTGCACTTGCCGGCTTTCCAGGCAGGCAGCAAAGCAAGGACAGGTCTCTTTGACCCAGGCAGCTATTTCCAGGACATCCCGGTGTTCTCCTGGGGGAGGTCAGGAAGCCACCAGCCCTGCAGTACTTACTCTTCGGGTTTATTCAGCGCGCCTCGATTCATGGCTGACATGCTATTATCCGTCCAGGGGATCTGCTCCCCCATTCCCGGCTGTCCAAACTGGTGATCCGGCACCCCCATCTCCAGCTCAGGCATTCCTGGGGGGAAAAGCAGGATGGGGGGAGGAAAGGTTAGTGTGTGAGCAGGACTCGGGTGCTGCCGGGGGGGACCCGGAAAGCTCGGAGCAACAGGATGCCAACTGTGTCCTAAAATACCCCTAAAAGGGATGCAAAGATTCACCAGTTACAGTTCTTTTCAACCCAAAGTTACAGATATCAGGTGTGGTTTCCTAACCATTAATTGTAAGCACAAACTTCTGGGCGAAAATCTGTGCAGATCCGGCACACGCAGCAGATATATATGACCCTGCGTACCCAGTATGTGCAAATGCTATTAAAATGTTTCCCTTTCAGCACATTTCTAGCAAGATTTTCCAAATGTAGTCAAGTCAGAAGGTTTCTTCTTGAGGGCAGATTGTTACTACTAGAGACTTTAGCTTAAAAACTAGCCCACACCTGTTAGCATCTTCTGCCTCTCTTGGAGAAAAGTTAATTTGCACAGAGAAAGGAGCCAACGCAATTAAATTAAGTAGTAGCAGAATTTGGAGCCCAAGACCAGGACAGAAAGATTTATGAGACTGACGACTTTACGTCATCCCATTTGAAAGAGGAATTGGGATTGAAGATCAAACGGCACCTCAGCTGAACCAGCCCGTGGAGATCCAAGGAGACGGAAACCGGAGGGATAAGCACATTTCTGGCCACGGTGGCATCTCTGCCACGTCGGGATGTGCTACTGGTGGCCGTCCCTAGGCCAAAACCCCCAAATTTCTAAGAGAAGCGCTGATGAAGGCAGTTGCTCAAGATGAAAGTCTCTCTCCTTTTACCCCAGCGCAGCTGTGCTGATTCTTTTCCCAATAAAATACCCTTGAAAACACCTGTGGTTACCCAGTGCCCGGGATCTTCGCCGTTGTCACAAGGAGCCACCAGCTTCATGTGCCACCCGGATCATGGGGTTTGTTTCAACAAAGAGACAGTAAGAGCCTGAAGGGAAGGAGGGGAGGAAGGTCCGGCTCGGGGATGCTCAGCATCCCAGCACACGCACCAGCACGGCAGCTCCTGCTGAGCACTCCTCTATTTCTCAAAATTTCTTAAAAAAAAAGCCTTAAGGTTGCTTGGCAACAGGCAGATCCCAGTGGTGCCAGCGGCAGCCGCGGCAGCTCCAGCCGGGCCGGGGAAGCTCGTGGCACAGTCGCAGTGCAGCCCATCCCCAATCCTTCCTCAACTCGCCCGAAAATGGTCCCCAGGCTCATTGATGCTGAAGATTGCGGATTTTCCCAAGCAGAGCACCATCCACCAGCGGCTCATTGACCGGGGTGTGGGTGACGCTCCGCGAGGCAGCCGGAGCCGGCCGTGGCTGAACAGGTATCAGGGCAGGATGTAAAATAGCAATATTATACAGCGACAAGCTACTGTGATGATGCAGGGCTGATCTCTGCCTCCCTTCCTGGCGGGGACTCGGGGGAGGATGAAAGCTCTCCTGTGATGCCCTTCTTCTCAAGAGAAGCTGCCCAAACCACGAGCTTCACGTGATTCAGAGGGACTGGTTGTGCGCAGGGCTACCCAGAGTTGCAACGAGGACTGGCTACGTGCGTCCTGCATCCGTGGGCTGGTGGGGAGCGTGGCAGCGCCACCCCGCAAGCGGGGCCAGAGCTGTGCTCCAAGATGCAGCGCTGATGCTCTCCCGGAGTCCACCATCAGAGAGGGGACAGCAGATGAATCCAGCAGCTCTTCTAGTCCCACGCTACCGTCATGAGGAGATCCGAGTTATTTGCTTTCTGCACCTGCAGTCAGGCTGTTGTACAGCCTCAGTGCACGGCGGCAAGCAAGGTCCCTCTTCCAGATCATGTTTACCATCGCTGGATGCTTTGAGGGAAGCATCAAGGGAAGCACACGAGGGCAGAGGAGCAGCATCCACAACGCTCCGAAGCCCAGGCTGCTGAAATGGCTCACAGCCAGGTCTGTGGTGTCTTGCTGTCGGCGATTTCAGCAAGGTGAGGTGAAGCTGTTGCTTCTGCAGCTCTTCTCCCGACACACCACTCGTGCTCCGGGTCTCGTGGAAATGAAAGCTCGACCGGTGCCAGGGGAGCCTGAGCTGCTGGCGCCGCTCAGGCGAGGGGATGCAGCCTCCTCTGACTGCCTCCCGGTGAGCTGGGACGGACAGAAAGGTCTTTATTTCGTCTGAAACTACACCGACGCAAAAAGAGAGAAAAGAATAAGCACAGCCTGGCAGCTCGCTGCTTGTGAGAAGCTGGTGGTGAACAGCGATGCCCGAGCTCCACCCCGCCGCGCCTTCTCTCCTGCGGGACTCCTGGAAAGCCCTAGCGTAACCTGGAGAAGGTGGAGAGGAGCGGATGCCTGCGGCCGTACGTACCTGTGTCGGGTGGGAAGGGGTTTGGTGCGGTCACCGTGCCCCTGCCCTGCTGGGACGGCCCGCGGGCGTGCGGGCTGCTGCCGTTGCTCGCAGGACAAGGAACCGGCCTCATCTGCGCTGGCTCCAGGGGGTCGCAGAACTCAAACGGGGTCCGGCCAGCCTGCACGCCCTGCCCGCTGTTCATCGCTAGAGATTCATTAAATTATTAAAAAAAAANAACATTCTTTAAATTATTTAAAAAAAAAAAAAAAAAAAAAAAAGCTCAAGTCAGATCTCTTCCCAAGGCTCGCCGCAAGATCATCGGGGCTCAGCAAAATCCTCGCCCCGCCAGGGAGGGAGCCGGTGCCGGTAGGTTTGGAGGGCGAGAAGGGGGTCGTGGTGGGATGTCACCTCGCCTAAAGCTGAAGGCTCGGTGCCGTGTGTGGCTTGGTCACCCACAGCCACCCTGGGGGAGCCGCCCTGGGTGACAACAGCCCCCCGGGCAGCACGGCAGTTCCTGCGTGCTGTGCCACATGTGAAGGTAAGGGGATCCAGGAGCCGGGCTGGCACCCAAAAACCAGTAGCTGGAGCTTAAAATAATCAGCCGGGCATAAAAATTAGAAATAATCAACCGGAGGTAAGAAAGGCAGGGGGGATGGGGGTTGCATCCATCTAAAATACATAGGCCGGGTGTGAACAAGTGCTAAAAGGAGGGTATCAGGACCACAGCGAACGACAGAAGCTCTCTCGCTCGATGTAGCCACAACGACCAGGCTCTGCTCCCTCCGGGGGTGACCCCGGCGCAGGAGCCGTGCCCCCCTTACGCCTGGCAGCTAGAGGGGAGCCTCAGCAGCGATGCTCCCCGTGCTGGCTTGCTGCCTGTGCAGCTCTCATCTGTCACCTGCTGGCTTTAAATCACTTAAAATGATGTCGTTAGGCCTTGCATTATTCTCATTTTTATTTAGACAAGTTTTTGCAAGTTCAGCTGCAGTCTGCCATCGGGGAGCACGTCTCAAATGCTCCCGTTGAACTGAAAACTGAATGTAAGAGGCAGCCTCACAAGCGGGTGGCCACCAGCCGTGGCTGTTGGCAGCCCCTCTCCCAGCCAGCAGCACCAGTAAATCCGCAGGGACCGGCTTCGGGGTGCAGGACTGCCACCCTGCATGAGTTAAACGTGATGGCAGCACCTTCAGCGAGGCTTGTGGTGGGTCTCCTCGGCGGTAACTCCTATTTTGGATGCTGTAACCCAGGAGGGCAGCAGTTGGCATTTCAAGCACTCGCACTGCAGCCCCTGCTGCAACCATGCTCACTCTCCTCCCCGCTCTAACTTGGATGCAGGATTTCCCTTCCTCCGAAGGCAATAATGCTCGCTTTTAATTATGTTGGAGCATTACAAGTGTCCCTGCTGCTGAAGGTACCAACCATCTCAGCCATGGGACAAGAATCATAGAATCACAGAATTATGAAGGGTGGAAAAGCCCTCTGAGATCATCTAGCCCAACCGCCAACCCAACAGCACCGTGCCTACCAAACCATGTCCCAAAGTGCCACATCCACACGGTTTGTGAACCCCTCCAGGGATGGGGACTCCACCACCTCCCTGGGCAGCCTGTGCCAAGGCCTCACCACTCTCTCCATGAAGACATTTTTCCTCATATCCAATCTAAACCTCCCCTGGCGCAACTTGAGGCCGTTTCCTCTTGTCCTAAGAGGGTCCTTGGCAAGGAACTATTAGACTTGAGTGATAAGCCTAGTGATGAATTCAGCTCGGAGGTGATGGGTCAATCAGTCCACGGCTACAGCTACGGGGCTGACAGCTCCTTTTCACTTCCCAGCCATTTCCCCGATGGAGGGGAGGCACAGCATGGCTCCCCGATGCCTCCAGGCTCAACGCTGCCCTCACTCATCACCCTTCGGGCATCCACCTCACGCTCTACCCTGTACATCTCCTGTTAGCCGATATTCCAATTCATGAGACCCCAAACTCTTCCCCTACCGTTTACTGCAGGCAGGGAGACGTTTCAGCCCATAGCACTTTGCTCCAGAGCCTGCCTGCAGCTCCCAGAGGGTTTTTTCAGGGGGTTGGAGACCTGCAAGCCATTGCTCGGCAGCGCGATGCTGCGCTGCCCTCGGAGGGTCCCCCCTGAGAGCCCTCTGCAAACCCAGCCTCCCGGGTGGGCTTCACCCCTCTTCACAGCACGACTTTGGCCGTGTTCACACCGCCGCGTTGCTCTTCCTTCTGCTATGATGATCCGAGCCTTTTAAAGGCTCTGCTTCTGAAACCCGAGTCCTCTGAAAATATCCCAGCCCTGCCTGCCAGAGCCGCCTCACGGGCTCCTTGCTGGGCTGGAACCCAAAACCTCCTCATCTCCATTTGCTGAATAAGTAAGAGGATGATTATCCCTCCCTGGGTAGGATGTGGACCAGCAGCTAACTGGTTTATACTGGGCCCCGTCTTGCCGCTCGCTCTTCCTTCCCTCTGCTCTGAAAGCTCCACTTCAGCATTCAAGACGGCGTGATTCGCAGCGGCAGCGATACAGGGCATGTGACAGATAATTATATCCGTGAAAAATCAAGTGTGGGATGGGAAAAGCCCCAGGGGGCCGGGACCAGCTCTGGCACGCTGCCCCGGGGATGCCGTGGTACCAAAGGGGACAGGCGAGCATCCCCCGTGCCGCGGGGCTTGGGGCTGGCACGGGGATGGCCACCACGGCAAGCGTGCGGCGGGGGCTCTGACCCAGCACGCCGTGATAGCACGAGCCGCTGGGTGCAGTTATTTGGGCAAATTTATGCTGTAATTGGTAAAAGCTTGCCTTCCCCGTGGTGGATGCGGGTGGTTTGCCGGGAATTGCTGTGCCTCTGTTACCGCCCAGCCTGGGGAAGCCCACCTCGAGGAGCCCCAGCTTCAGCCTCCAGCCATGGGGTCCACGTATGCTTTTGCTGTGTAACACCCTGAGTTTATTTGCCTGCTGGCTCCTTCAGGAGAAAAATGGTAATTTTTTCTTTGGTAAAACTGCTTACTTTGGAGAAAAAGCAGAATTTTTTTTTTCCCCCCACACCTAGATAAAAGGTCCTGATGCTGCAGCTGAGCTTATTAAGTCTCAAACCCCTGTCCGGAAGCAACGGCGACGCCTTGAAACCTCCAACGCCTCTGGCTGAGCCTGCCTGCTCCCTTGCGACCACGCGCGCGTCGCGGAGGGAGAGCGCCCCTCTCCTCTTACTCACATCGTGGCTGTTTGCAGGTGGCTCACCGCCACCAGCCTTGCACCAGCCTGCCGAGCCCAGGTCCCCCAGAGCATCACCGCAGCCGGATCCAGGATGGTGGTACCCCAGTCGTGCCGGCGATGGAGGAGACCCTCCCCTCCCACCCCCTGGCAGGGACGCGGTTTGGGGGCGAGGGCCGGCGTTCCCCGGGGGCAGACACGTACGGTTGAGTCCCGAGGGGGCTCTGGCAGCGGTGCTGGGCTGCAGGGGCGCTGCCAGCATCTCCGGTTTGACGGCGACGCCGGTCACGCCGCTCTCATTTCTCTCCGGTCCGCACAAGCCGGGCAGCTGAGCCGCCTTCTCCAGCGAGGGCAGGAGCTGGTCCAGCTGCTCCAGTTCGGCAGCAAACTAAGGAAGAAAAATAAAATAAAAAAAAATAAATCACAGGTCGATGACGGAGCCCAACGCACAAGCTGGGCGAGACCAAGCGCTGCTTTCGCAGGCACGCAGCCCCCTATCCCTTCGCCTGCCGAAACGCTGAGCAGCCCGCAGGGATGGCGAACCAGCCCCGCAGCCCGCTGCCTGGGCCGCCGCGGGCCCTGGGGGGACGAGGACTGTCCCCCCCGCCGCGCGCACGCCCCCACCCCGGAGCCCCGTCCTCGGCGGCAGCTTCGAGATGCTGGCGTGCTGCAATTAGCATAATTATTAACGGTATATATAACCGCCAGCTAGTTAAAACGGGAGATAATTTGCTTTGTTAATATACATATGCTTACGCTGACATTATAATAATTAAAAAAATGGTCTGTTCTAAGAAACAGAAGTGACTTTTTGGAACAAGTGTCCAAAACCGACGCTGGCCTCGGGCATGTAATTACCCTCAATGGGGCAGTAAAATCTCATTCAGCTTTTCCAGCCTTCATCCGCGCTAAGAGTGGAAGGCTAGATGTTTAGCCCGGGGACTCAAATAAATGGGAAAGTTACTGGGAAAGGGATTTGCACCAGTGGCTGTAATAGCGGCGCTGTAAAGCAGCAGGTTGGGATTACAGGGGCTGAGAAAAATGAGCTTTGGCGAAAAAGAAAAATATCTCAAGGGAAGCTAAAGGCTTTAAAATCTAAGGACGCATACCGCTTCCAGAAGAGCCACCCCTCGGCGTTAGGGAAAGCCTGGCCATTAACACGGGGTAATTAATAGAGAACTCGATAGCACTAGGGAAAATCTTCGCATTTGATGGAGGGAATGATGCTCCGGTCCAGAGAAGATGGAGAAATCTGGCAGGAACTGGGATCCTGGCTGTGACAAGAGGCTCTGCCGTCAGCGGAGACGCGGGGCTGCAGCCGACAGCCCCTTCCCGTGAAAAACAGTCGGGAGGCTGCTGGCTTTGGGCATCCCGGGGACGCCTCTGCACTTCCCTGGCTGACAGAGCAGCATTAAAGACCTCTCACCAAGGTGACAGCTTTGCCCCTTGCCAGAAGACATCATGGGAAGTTTCTCCTTTAATCCTAGCTGGAAATATTTCATATCTCAGATAAAATCCTCCAAACCGGTGGCAATCCCCATCGCCAAGGAGCTGCTTCCAGTGTCACCTCCACGATGCACAGGTGGGCGCATCGCGAGGACAAAGCCCGGGGCGGCTGTGGGAAGCTCCTCCTGGGGATGGACCCTCCAACAGTGGTGGCTCCATCGAAATGACGAACCCAGTCCAGCATCCGAGACCTGAGAGACCCCGCTCACACTCCCCACCACGTCAGAGATTTCCTTCTTGACCTCCACCGCTCCTTCCCCTCTTCCCTACAGTCTCATGGAGCACCTGGGTAGATGAATTGCTATTTTTTAATATACATGACAGGGCATGCACTTGTTTTTCCTTTACAGTAGCATGTTGTGAATTAAATGATGTTCAGACGACACTGATGACAAAAAGTGCACCGCGAGCAGCAGGCATCAATATTACAATTTATAAAGGACTAACCAGTCTTTTTCGTCCCCTCCCCTTATCCTTTCCATCAAATCCTAACCCCAGAGCCCTGAGAAGCAGAATATCCTCCTAAACCCAGGCTCACAGAGAGATTTAAATGCAGCAAATACAACTCCTGCAGCTGGCTGCACCTCTCAACTCTTCCAAATAATGTAATTTCTCGACCAAGCAGAATTTCTTTAAAGCTCAAGTTTGCAAAACAAAGAGAACTGAAGCAAATGGGAGACATCCACGATATGGCAGAAATACACCTCATCAACTCCATCTCCTCCTGCAGGGAGGTCATTTTGGAGGCAGAGGGAGAAGAAGGGCACATACGGAGCTGTGGCCGTCCAAAACGGACGTTAAGCGGAGCTAAACTGGGAGCAGAGAAGTTCTTGGGTTGCTCCTTGTGTATGTGAAGAGGTTGCAGGACGGAGAGGTGGCAATGAAGGACACGTGGTGGGAGCAGGGTGCTTATCAGTTGTTTTCTGGAACGCCCAAACTTGCACCTGGAATCTGCGCCCACTTTAACGGGTATTTTACTTCTCCTCCATGTCTAGAAAACGCACAGTGCTGGAGGGCTGGAGCAGCTCAGGCCACCCAGTCTTGCTTAGAGAAGGCTCAGACCTCCGCAACCTATTTCTGTCCCCAAACGGGCGAGAAAACCCACGGTCTGAAGGCTAGGACATGGGGTGGTTGAATATTTCTGAACAGCTGCTTCTTCCTCAAACCTCTGGCTCCCGGCAGAAACAAGGGCCCAAAACCAGAGCCAACCAAAAGGCAAACCAAAGGACACCAGCTCATCTCTGCCCTTCATCCCTCGCCCAGCCAGCTCATAGGATGTCCCATGCGGGAAATCAGCTTGGCGAGGAGCTCAGAGATGCTGCCAGGCGGTACCCGCCCAGCAAACCTTCATCCATGGCTGGACCTTCACGTGGGGCAGAGGCACTTCTCCTCCCAGGCCACTCGGGCAATGACATACTTGCACAAATTAAATAATCCCACAATTTTATTGCAAGCTTCAGATCATTTGAATTTTCTGTGGAGCCCTGGTTCCTGGAGGCAGCTGTTTCCATAAGGATCTCCAGCTCTCTGTCATCACTCCTCTTTTTTTCTTTTCAAGAAAAGGATTCTACCATGCTTGCAAAAACAAGCCGAAATGCAGATTCAGACCAAAAAGCAAACGAAAAAGAAGGTAAAACTTTATTTTTCATGGAATCACAGAATAGTTTGGGTTGGAAAGGACCTTTAAAGGTCATCTAGTCCAACCCCATGGGCAGGGCCTTCAACTAGATCAGGTTGCTCAGAGCCCCATCCAACCTGACCTTGAAGACTTCCAATGATGGGGCATCGATGGTTTCCCTTTGGACTCCTCCCCCATGCGTGTGGATGGTGGAGGCAGCTGAGCGCTCCCAGGCAGCGCTGCCTGCTCCCCAGCATCATGCTCAAGGGCAGATTTAAGACAATGTGACCTGAAGGAAAGTTCCCTCCTCACCTAGCCGAAGTTCAGCTCATGCCTTGAAGCCCAAAGATGAAGAGCCCTTCCAATAACCTTGCTTATTCTTTTCATTTTTTTTTTAACTCTTGTAATTCCTACTAGCTCTTTCCCAAGCTACCCAAATATTTTTTTATTCTCACCCCACAAACAGGTGGCTCCAAGCAAACCCAGGGCATTTCCATAGGTTAAATCCAGAAAGAAGTAATTCCTTCAAGGCTGAAGGTGAGCTGCAGAGCCTGCCCCAAAGTTAATGTCGCTCCTAAGTGACATTTCGATTCTTAACATAATCACACATGAAAACAAAAATCTAGCAAGTGCTGGATTTTACTTGGAATGGCAGCTCCCCCTCCCCACGCTGCACCAAAGCAGCCTGTAACAGAAAACATGTGGAAATGAAACTCTGTCCTTAGCTGCTGAGCAGTGAAGGGTTGTTCACTCCTCAGAAAATGCATTTTAAGACTCTGCAAACCCTCTCCAGCCTCTTTTATTAACTCTTTGGAAGCACTCGGTGCGGTCCAACGTATAATCCTGATGCTCTCCAGCTGCCTGGGGAGGGATACTTGGAACCGAAAAGCCACAAAGGAGCCTAAAAATGCTCAGCTGCTTCCAACAGCGCAGGAGAGGGGCTTATAAACACATCCAGGCTCGAGTCCTCCAAGCTCTCTGTGCCTGTTTGCGAGCAGAGCACAATTAGCTAGCAGAGCCTCATTTAATTAATAGGGCTTTCTGCCCTCTCCGAATGACGGAGCACCTGGAACCATCACTGACGGTCAGCGAAGAACCTGCCTGAATGTCTGCACGTGGATGACTGGAGACCAGGCAAGCAAAGCTCTTCCCGTGCCCTGGCATTTTGCCTAATTTCGGCTACAACCGCACTCCCCGACACGCTCCCAGCTTCGTGAAAGCAGGGTGGGATGGCTCCATGCCCGTGCATCTCCCGGGAGGATGCTGTGCCTTCCACTGGAGCATCGCGGTGGGTGCCCAGCTCTACGGCAGCTTCGCTGCCCACCTGCAAGCTCCCACGTGCCACCCAAAATAAGCAGGTCTTGACTTGGGTCTTCTTCATCCAAAGGCGCGTTCATCTAGCTGATGGATCTCAAATGGGAGATGACGGGGGAAGGATGCACCATCCAGCGAGCCGGTGACTCCAGGAAAGTACATTACGGAAAGAGATAAGGGGTTCAAGTCCCACTCGCCTGCAGGATAACTGACCGCGACGCCCAAGCCAACTGAGCCCTTAACCTTATTAAGAGACTTATTGTGTATTTGTCATTCCAGGCTCTCTGAGCACTCTGTTATTCATCCCGTATCTCCAAACGCCGGCAGCCTTATTTGCCGCAGTCAGTAAGCAGGCGATCAGCCCTGCTCTTCATGTCAGCCGCTCTCTCCTCTTTGCTTAAAAAGGATTAAGCAGCTTTATCCATGTTACCATCTCCCCTGGCTTTCAGAAATAAGAAATCTCTTCTATTCATAGCTGCATGTAATGAATATTTATACACCCAAATCTCTATTGCAGAGATCTGTCACTGGATTATTCAATTTAATAATACTTTTAGGATAACTAAAAGGCCTGTATAATTGCTAATCTCAGGCAACAAGAGGGCAATGGATTGAAAATTCCCTGGGACACGAGCCCTGAATGTGCCCAGAGATGCAGAATTAAGAACCTTTTCGCATGGCAGCGTGCACGTGGTCTTCTCCTCGAGCCCACCACCTGCAGCAATGTGCTGTGTTTCTTTCCCATTTTTTATACACCTCGGTAAAGTTTCTCCCTTCCCTTCTCACCATCGCCTTGAAGGTCTGAGCTGCCAAAACGTGAAGCATCTGGACAAAAGGGGATAACACCGGTGCTGGAGAAGGTGGCAGCACCACTGCAAAGGGTGGCATCAGTGCTGGAGAAGGCGGCACCAGGGCAGAAGGTTGCGGCAGCCACAGGACATCTCCCCACACTTCTCCCAGCCCCACCACCTTCCTGTGGAGGTTTTGGGGAAACTGCCCCCAAAACACGACTTGTTGAGAGCATCCCACCAGCACGGACGCAGACGGGTCAACTCACCTGACCCTGTGTCTCCAGCTTGACCTCCTCCGTGGCAGGAGGTTTGGCAAGCGGCACCGGGGCCGTGTTACAGGGCTCCATCTGCTCCGTCTTCTCCACCTTCACCTTCACGTCATCCAGACTCAGCGCCGGGGCTGCAGCAAGCTCCTTCTCATCCTTGTCCAGCAGATAGCGCAGGAGCTGGTGATCCTTGACATCTTTTTTCTTCAGCGCGTCTGGCTCCAGTTTGATGTCCGGGGTTCCCGGCAACTGGCTCTGAGCCGTGGGGGTGGTGGCGGGGTTCGGGGCATTCTCCTTCTTCTCGTGCTCCATGGCCAGGGTGGTAATATCAGAAGGGCTGCCCTCCTGAAGGAGTCTATGCAAAATCTTGTGCCGCTCCGTCAGTGAGCTATGGGAGGAAGGGCAGGTGCTGCTGGGAGGGTTGCTGGAGGCCAAGGTGCCAGCAGTGCCCGCGCAGGCTAACGAATCTTTGCAGCTCGTGTCCGCATCAGCATGTCGAAGCTGCTGCTCCGCCGTGGTGGCCAGGAGCTGGACCAGCTTATGGCTGGTGGCTTGGGAGCACTTGCTGTCCCCCTCCGAGAGCCTGTCACCGGCGTGCAGCATGCCCGAGTCCAGCGGTTTGCCATCCCCTGAACCGCCGTCCGACTGGATCATCTCGCTCAGGATGGAAGCAATCTCTTTGCTGTCCTTCGACTCCGCTTTCATGGGTTGCATGGCGAGGCGGCCGGGCGAGCTCTGGGAGCTGAGCTGTCTCAGCACCGGGGGTGGCGTGGAGTAGCCCACCGGCGTGCTGGGACCTTCGGTCAGCCCCTGCATAGAGTTTATGGGGGCGTTGGGAAAGGGTCTGGTGCCACCGGTGCCACCACCGCCCCCGCTGCCGCTGTTGGCCATGCCCACGGGGGAGTGCATGGTGGGCATGGTGGGCGAGAAGGGGTTGCTGGGCACTCTGGGTCTGGGCACCAGCCCTGGGCTGACCCGATGCCTCGGAGACATGAACTGTGGTGGGGTAATCCCTGGACTATTCATGGGGGAGCTATTGAGGTTCAAAGTGTGGTTACTGTTCTGGGGACCGGCTTGTCCCTGGCTTAAGGCAACGTTGGCTCCTATCTGGTTCCCAGGTGAACATCCGAAGCTGGTTTGGCTGGTGCTGGAGTTGCTGTTGTGGAGGCTGGCGCCTGGCTGCTGGTTCACGTTGGTGGCCAACATGCTGCCGTTGGAGGGAGGGATGGAGGGCGGCAGGGCCATGCCTTGCCCCGGGGAGATGCTGGGGTTCAGCGAGGGGCTGACCCGGGGAAGGGACATGGCGGAGTTAGTGTTCTCCTGGGGCGAGAGCATGCCATGATCTCTGCAGGAGATGAAAAGGAGAGGAAAAGTCACAAGAGGCTTTGCCCAAACCTTTAGTGTCACTCAGGCAGCTCCTGCACCCCATCCATGCTGCAGAGCTCTGAAGCCTGGAGAGCAGCTGCTCTCACGCCCTGGTGGTCTTGGCCTTCCCATCTCCACCAGCACTTCTGGATCCATTTCAGTAGCATGGATGGAGTGCAGCAACTTTAGCATCTCCCCAGAAACACGACGCTGCTCGGGATCACGGCCGCTCACCGGCTAAATCCCAAAGGCACCACCTTCTCTGGGTCTTATGTTCCCACGTGGCTGGAGGAGGACCATGCTCCGACAGCATTCCCCTCCACCCCAGCCCCCTCGCATTTCTCCAGCACAGCCCAGGTCCACAGCCTCACCTCTCCTTGTCCTGCCAGTTTGTCAGAGCCTCTCCCTCCCCAAATATTTTAAGTTCTCCAGGGCAAGGCAGAAATCTGAAGCACGTCTATAAACCTCCACCTGAACTCCCGGGGCCACTTCTTCGCAAAACAAGGATAATCAAGAGCGACAGAGGTGCCGTCACGCTGGTTTTCAGCCTCAGATTCCTCATGGGGATCACACCTCCAGACCAGCATCATAGAGCACCAGTGGATGCTCCTTCCATTGTAGGGAACGGGCACTTTGATTCCTGGATCGCCTACCCAGGCGCTGGCACGGCACGGTAGCGGCGGGGTGGGAACGTACCTGTCGATGACGTGGATGCCCATGATGAAGGGCTGCATCTCTGGGCTGGAGGGGTAGCAGAGCTTACACTTGGTGTGGGCACTAAGCACTGTCCCGTCACTCAAGGTGAATCGATAGGAGGGGCTGAAGGCCGTGCCACGTGTCATCACTGAAGGAGACAACGAGAAACACAAGAGACTCCCTTAGAAACTCAAGCCAGAACCCACAACACCCTACAAGCCCCAGGAGGAGGACAGAAGGAGCAGAGGAGAGGGAGAACCTGCGTGGGACAACCACCTTCCCAGCAAACAAAACCACACACTGCACGTTGGCTAGCCCCACAGACCCAGAAAATAAGAGGGTTATGAACAACCACGGTGGCACAGAAATCCTCCCTGCTGCTTCTCCAGCTCCAAACCCGTGTCCTGCAGTAAATCCATCCAGCACCGTCCCTGAGTGCTCAGAGCTTCTGAAGGGGCCATCACTCAACCGCTAGCGTCCAACGTACAAGCTGATGAACCCCAGCCAGGCTGGGAAAGTGCAGCAGGACGCTGCTGCTGCAACCCTGGCAGAGTTACAGCTCTCTGGAGGCTCAGCAACCTCCTGCTCCTACATTCTGCCCTTCCCCACATCCCTGTCGTGAGCATCCTCGCCAACACAGCAAAGATGCTCACCAAAGAGCCGACACAGCAAAGATGCTCATGAAAGAGCCGACCGAGCAAAGATGCTCACAAAAGAGCGTCCGCTTCTTCTGCTTAGACACTGGGGATGGTGTTTGCAGATGACACAGGGAAAAAAAATCATATTTAGCTCAAATTCGTCTCAATTCTGTATTTCCTGAAGGGTGGAGGAGCCCCTCCAGCATTACTCAGCCCTTTCCCCTCTCCCTTTGGCACTTTGTGATTATTATTGCAGCATTTATTTTCCCAGAAAGCATTTATCCAGCAAGGAAGACCGTGCTCCAGCTTCTCCTTGCAGCTCCCGCTGCTTGGCAGAAGAGCGCGCCAGCCGGAAAGAGGAGCCCGTTACCTTCTTGAAAGAGCTGTTTGGCGTAAGATGGCTCTCTGCCCTGAGGCTGGAAGAAAGCGTAGATGCATTTCCGCACCAAATCCTCCCAGCCTGTCCTGCCAGCAGCTCTCAGGGAACTGGTGTCAATGGAGATGATTTTACCTGGGCGGAGGGAGAGAAGCCACGTCACTCAAACACAGCATCAGAAGTCCCTCAGCACATACAGGGCCATAAATGTGGAAAACGAAGCCGCGTCCTATTTGGTGTCAGGCAGCGGTGGCAGAAGCACACAAGGATGTCCTCCAGAAGGAGGGAGAGGTTCAAGGAGTTTGCTCTGGAGCATGCACTGACCTCTACGCACACCTTGGCCAGCTGAAGCGGACACAAAGCCCAACGAGAAGCGCCTTCGTGCGAAGGGACCCTCACCGCTCCAGGGCTGGAGTCCCCAGACTCACGCCCTCACCCAGAGGGACACCCTGCCAGCCACCTTGCCCACATCCAAGGGTCCTCCAAGCAGGACTTGCTGCCTGCTTTCTCCCTCAGTATGAAGCACGAGGCAGCTTTGCTGGCTGTTTTACAGCCATGGGTAGGGAGCAGCAAGCAGAGAAAGCATTCATTAAGGATTTTCAGGCTGCAGGTAAGTCCAGAGTGATGGTTAACTACCAGAAAAAAGGTCACCAGAATGGCTAGAAAGCAATATTTGGCCAAGAGGAAACCCCAGGCTGAACCGTGATGACTGTTTCACTCCCATTAATCAGCAACCACAACAGCCCCTGAAATCCAAGGGAGCAGAGAGGGGCTGCATGCAGGGCATGGATCTGGTCTGTTGGATCAGCTGCGGGGGAAGCTCAGTTGAGGTGCCTCCAGTTGGTCCTAGCAGGCAGTGCTGCCATTTGCAAAGGACAGGACCATGCTCAGGCTACGGGGTCCTGCACTGCACCGCTGGTCTCTCACCCCGGGGGACAACAAATCCTGCAGAGCCAGGACTCCCCGGCACCGCTGGGACGTTACCTGTGGTGTCTTGCTTAGTCACAAAGGATTCGGAAGGGGTGACGGCTGCTGGTCGAGGTAATCGTCTCGCGATGCATATCAGACACGACTGGAAATCTGCCAAAGGAGGAGAAGGGACCGGGAACGTGAAAATCAGACGTTACAAACACCACTTGCAACTCAGCATTTAATTAAAATACCACTGCTGGGCTTGATTGCCACGTCCTGCCCTGGAAGTGTTTACCCCGAGCAATCCTCCAACCCTTCAAAGCAAGTAGGCTCTTTCTAAACTCTATAAAGTTTGCTGGAGAAGACGTTTCCAGTGCTTGGAGAAATTAATTGTAAAGGCTTTTTGGATCTGGCAGTATCATATAATAAAAGTCAGCACTAAAAGCCAGCAACTGTCGGCTTCAGGCAAAGTATTTGGTCATAAAATACCGTAATTTATTCCTTCCAGTCATGATCTCCTGTGCAAACCGCAATGGATTCGTCCAGCTAACGCGCTGAAAAATAACAGCTGGGACACCGAAAGGAGAGTTAGGGCATTTGCAGGAAAGCAACGGCCCCCACGGCACGGAGGGATCCCTGCCTTTCCCGAGCTCCCCGGCAGAGATCTGCCTGCAGGCAGCCAATTCAGCCCCAAACCAGTGCAGGCAGCACCACGGTCCGGCAGTGGTGAAGGCACAAGGCAGGGTGTCAGGCACCCACGTCACTCACTGGAAAGGTCCTGCAGCCAACGGGCTTTGGTGGGTAACAAAATATTGCCTCTTCCTTAAGGAATACTGACTGCAAGCAGCCCCGGAGGCAGCTCTTGGAGGGCCGTGGAAGCTGGGATGGCTGGAGGGCATCAGCTCGGAGGGGAAGGGGGAGCGAGAAGCTGCAGCAAACCTCAGGCATCTCCCCCGGGGTCTCCCCCGTGCCAGGCATCGCCTGTGCTGGGCCAGGAATAACCCCCAGGCAGCCCCGCAGGGTGGTGGCTGGTCGTCCTCCTGCCTGCACTGCCATCCCCATCCCACTGCTCCTCCTGCCTGCACTGCCATCCTCATCCCAAT